>JANAVB010021598.1:1219802-1331417 GCA_029216955.1 Iris pallida
TGTCTCATGCCGTTGCCGAAGTGGCATGAGGCTAGCCAACAGGACAAAGGCAGCATATGCACCACATGCATTTTTAATGGAACCGATAGTCCGGTCAGATTGGTTCGACTTGACCATTAAAAAACTGATCGATTTGGTTCGATTCATGATTTTGTCATTCAAAAAACCGTTTAAACCGAACCAAATCGAACCTTGTAAGTAAGAACCTAAAGTTAGATTTGTATTTGGTTCAACTTATCCATCTTGTAGTTTGTTTATTTTCCAACTTCAATTCATAGATCTATTATGATTAGAGTTTATTTTTGAGGATTATTTTGGATTTGTGGAAAAAATTATTATACAAGTGATTTACTTAGAAGATTATTGTCCACTTTTGTATCTCATACAAACATCTTCCAAACATGAGATGGTTAGGATTTATTTTTGTGTACATTTAGTTTGTGAAACACTTTTATATACTTAAATTTTTTTTGTCTCATCAAAACCGATTAGATGAACCGATCCAAATCGAACCAAGTCGGTCGGTTTCAAAACCGAACCGACCAATTGGTTGGTTTGGTTCGACTGTGATTATTTTCAAATCGATTAACTTTGGTTCGACTTCGGTTGTGACGAAATAGGTCGACCACCGACCGATGCACACCCCTAACGTGCATGTAGGTAGCCGAGCCTTTATGAAGAGAGGCATTGTCGTGTCGACGAGACTTCCGCGTCAAGCTGTATGCGCCGAGCCACTAGACTTCCTTTCCTTTCTGGTATAGTTCTTTCCTTCTCCCCCTCACTTGCACAATTGCATGAGGATTATATATTTTGTATACTGTATACGTGAGTGGTTAGAAGCCAACCTAGTATATTTGAAAGAGTAAGCATGAACAAATTGGCTTATGTGTAGTAGCTATGGAATAAAAGAGTAGTAGTTGCATAGCCTAAGGCTAGTATATGCCAACACACACTATCTGTGATTCACATATTATATAAATATTGTGTGATGATTTGTGATGGCCTTATGTTTGGATTAGTAGATTTCGTGGACTATACCAATGGCAGTTCGTGGTTAGGCTTGGACTAGACCTTGGTTACCTGCAGTCTCAACACAAATTGGACAAACATCACGAAAGTATATCTTGCCTCCCTCTACAGTTTATTGCATGCTTATTTCTTTATCTAGTAGTTATATGTCATTAGTTAGTTTTATTGGATTGATTTGATTGGTATGCTTTTCATCATATCATGTATATCACATATTGTCTCGTTTATATACCGTCATGGTCCAGAGTTTGACATTATAGACTATACGAGACTTGTCCTTACATGTATCTTGACTAAGTTGTATCGGGTCGTCATAAGTACCTTGACTGAGTCATATCGTGTCATAGAATGAGTGTGTGTAACTGAACTGATAATTCCCATTTCGTTTTCTCAACCTGCGAGTCCACAATCGGGGCTAGGGTTGACCGTTTGCACCTGCGAGTCCACACTCGGGGCGAGGGTGTTTGTCTTAATTTGTTTACACCTGCGAGTCCACATTCGGGGCGAGGGTGATTTGTCTTGAACTAACCTACGAGTCCACACTCGGGGCGAGGGTTAGTGATTTATGCAAACCTGCGAGTCCATACTCGGGGCGAGAATTTTTTATCTATTGATCTCTTGTCATGTGTTCTTGTTTCCATTCCAACAGTTCATTTATACGTAGTTGTTCTCGTATCCATGTTCATAGTCACTTGTCATTTTCTGTCTCTTTTCTGCTTATTTCTCATGCATGATAAACTGTTAGATAGGCATATTTTATGTATCTTGCTAGTCCCCTGAGGACCCGATGATCTCTTCAGGTATTTGCTGAGCGGTTGAATAGAGTAGATGGGTTGTAGATGATTGTGTCTGTAGGAATCAGGTATCAATAGTGGTACTTATTCATTCTTTTTTACTTATATTTATTTCCATGACTATCTGCTGATATAGCCTAGTTTTGTAAGCTCTGTTATTATTCTTGAGCTTAATTGAACATGTGTGGTACATGACGGCCGACTGTATTGCATATTGTTCATTCTTATTATGTTACTCTCTTAGTGGATTGAGATATAGTTTTGATTGGCCATGATTAGACATATTATCATAGTCTAGACAGCTTATACGTATTCGAGTTGGGCTGCAGTACACTTGATACGTAGCTGACTTGCACACGTGTTCGTATCCCGAAAAGCGGGTGCGGGTCGTGACATAGATGACGACTATTAGCCGCTGTTTGCCATAAAATATAAAAGAATAAAACAATTATCGGAGGACTGAACTTTTACTTCACAATACAAAATCGCTTGTACAAAGAAAGCCTAGGGACGGAAACCTAGGTACAGCAGTCTAAGTACAATTATTTATTTTAGATTCTGGAGGGTGACGGTAGAGGCTCGAAAAAGCGATGGCAGCTCTGCCTTACTCCTTGGACGATCTGGTGCAACCTTGGCTCTGTAGAAGAACTGCTGGGCGTTGATGAAGAAATGCTCTCTATTCAGGCTCTCTGGCTCTCTCTGTATATCTCTCTCTGTCTCTGTGTCTCTCTCTATATGTGTCTCTGTATATGTCTGTCTGTGTCCCCTTTTGTAAGAAAATGGCACCCTACTATTTATAAGAGTGGGGGGTCTCATTAGGGTTTACAATGATAGACCATTCTTGAAAGTTGGCGGCTAAGGATCACTGGATCTGGGCCGTTCATCGAGATTTGAGCAATAAATGTGATTGCATCAAATCTTTTATGGGTAATAAATGCTGATTGACATAAATCCTCCTGATTTGTCATGCCAACCTCGGATTTCTCGACACGTGTCTTTACTTTGCTTATTTGCAAATGATCTGATTTGATCCCAATATTTTATTGGGATTTGTTGAGATATTTTGATCAATCTGATGCCACGTACCGCGCTATCATGCTACGTATCGAGCCATTGCAGAAATCTGAGCCGCAGGAAGGTTGCTCCTCATTGAGCCGCATAAGGCTAGCCATGTGTCCAGGCTGCTTGAGAGTGACCCCCTGAACATTTGAACCGCATAGTAATAATTTGAGCCGCATGAGTGTAGATGACAGCATGAGGGAAATGCATGGAGATAGTCCTCGTGAGCCGCATGGGGATGGTCTTCGTGAGCCGTATGGGGGGTAGTCTTCGTGAGCCGCATGGGGCTGGTCTTCGTGAGCCGCATAGAGCAAGTCTTCGTGAGCCGCATGGGTCTAATCTTCGTGAGCCGCATGGGGGAGCCTCCGCTTGGGCTGCATGGAGGTAGTCTTCGTGAGACGCATGGGAGAGCCTCTACTTGGGCTGCATAAGGGAGCCTCCGCTTGGGCCGTATATGACTGTCCACGTGTCAAGGCCGCATGACAGTTTCTGACTCTCGGGGGATCGTGTCAGAGATTTTCTTTGCTTTCCAAGGAGTCCGTCATTATAAGAGAGTCATAATGATATCTTTGTGTCAGAACTGTCACCTTGTCAGAGCTGTCAGCCGTCAAGGCATTTAATGCAGTAATAGATAAGGGGAGAGCTGTTTGCAGGCCACGTGGCTCCTCTTTGAGCCACATGGAGCTTTTTTTGAGCCGCATAGATGCTTGAGCCACATGAATACTTGAGCCGTATGAACTCTTTAAGCCGTATGGGGCTCTCTGGCCGCATGGATCTTTCATTATTCTTTTCCATGCTTCTACAAGACCCCCTTCAAAGTTTTCAATTTGAAAAATTGAAATACTTTGAATAAGAAGCATGGCCATGTATTACTCTGACCGCATTTGATGTCTCAGCAGCATGGATGACTCGGCCGTATGGATGACTCGGCCGCATAGATGTCTCGGCCGCGTGGATGACTCGACCGTATGGATGTTTCAGCCGCATTGAGTCAATCAGCCGCAGGGATTTTCGGGCCGCATAGCTCCTTGCCACGTGTGCGCATCATTAATTGCCTCAAATTCGTTTTAGTGTCGCCTTTAGGGGAGATCCCAAGGATCGGCTCATTAAATATTTAGATTTTATGCCCTGGGTGAATCTCCTTTATGAGAGAGGGAACAAAATCCGAGGAGTCAATTTCGTCTTTTTCGAGGCGGTTATCAATCTACGTGTTCCCCCCTCTCTTGTCCTCCTATAAATAAGAGGGGTTTGAGAGAGAAAACTCCTTTACTTTCTCCTTCACTTCGAATTTTCCCTACTCTATTGTCATCTTCTTCTTTAATTGCCAATGGCTCCCAAGAAGACCGTTGCGGTAAAGGACAAGAAGGCGGCGTATTTGTCGAAGAAGACTGCCTCTACTTCAACCGCGGTTGTTCCTCCGCCGGCCATCGTACCCGCAGCTCACCCTGACGTCCATCCTCCTATTGCTGGTATGGACTTTATGTAGTTTTATAGAACCCTAACTGCTATGGCTACGTCGCATGCTTTATGCACGAGCCTTTATCTTTATGTAAGTCGCATGTTCGTTCTACGGTCGAGCCGCGAGCCGCATAAGAATAGCCGCTGTGGCCGCATACGCACTTCGCCAACGAAACCGCATAAGCTACACTGAGCCGCATAAATTTCGCACATATTTGTCTGTCACGTGGTCCGCACGAACTCATCCGATCCCTGCGGGCCCTATAAAAGTACTGCCGCATGACCCTTCAATAAGTGGAGCCGTATGAATGTTCTTCTGAGCTTGAGCCGCATGAGGCTTTCGTAAGTTGGAGCCGCATAAGTGTTCTCCAGAGCCGTATGAGGCTTCAATAAGTTGGAGCCGCATAAGTGTTCTCCTGAGCTGCATGAGGCTTTGTTAAGTTGGAGCCGCATAAGCTCGAAAGCACTCATTAGTTCCTTTTTGTCTATCTTTCTAACTTATCTTTTTCTGTCTTCTTCTCAGTGAATTTGCTGGTTAATGCTGCTGGAGAGCTCCTGGTAGGCAGCTCCCAAGCTGTTCTGGACTATAGGTATGACCATATAGTCCAGCATATGGCGGACTAGTTTCCGAGTGACGAGCCTCCGGCGAGATCGAATGCCCTCAAGAATCAGCCTTTCTGTTTTCTAAATGCTATGATGACCTCGGGGAAATTAGAAGGGGAATACTTGAAGCCCGCATTCTTCTTTGGAGACGCCTTGACTGTGAAGAACAGTCAGATTCTGGAGGTGTCAGAGAACTGTAGTTTTGTTTCTAACGGGATGGCAATCCGCATCCTCCAGATGGAGCGTCACTTTCCTTTATCCTGGTTCAATATGCTCCCACTGGACCGGAAGATGGAAGATTCTTTAACTCCTACCCGAAGTGGGATGTTTATGGGAGACATCCATTATAACAACAGCCTGAAGTCGGTGTGTGCGGGCAAGGTGCACACCAGCCGTTCTGTAATGGGATTGGCCCCTGGTACGTTCTTGAATGTGCCGGGTCCTAATTTTATATTTTCTGCAGCCGACACTTTTATGAACCAACTTGCTCGGAAGGGATCCTATCCCATTGGTCGGTTGATGCTCCCCAGCTGGATACATCCGATTCCCTCGTGGACCAATCTATCTACATAGATTTTGCAAAAGTATGAGGCCTTTCTATGCGAGATTGGTCTTTACCATGCTATTCGGGGCACCAGCCATGGCTTGCCTATAAACAAGAGGTTGTTTATATCTTTGTTATAGATGTATAATCGCTGTACGGGGACCTTCTATATGCCCGTAGGGGAAATGGGGCTTGCGCTCCACGAAATGCATGCGATCTCCAAGCTTCCTTATGGGGACGAAGCTTTTGAGGCGTATACTCCCACAAACGAGGAGTTCGAAGAGTTGGAAAGGCGGTATCCAGGCTTTGTCACCCCAATTTTCAGAAATAGGGGTATTTTTGTCATTTTACATTTTTGAATATTTTTAAAATTTATTTTATTATTTATGATATTATTTTGGGGTTGAAATTTATTTTATTATTTATGATATTGTTTTGGGGTTATTTGAGTCGGGTTCAAATTTCAACTCAATCCGACTTGAAACGGGGATCCGGAGGTAGTTTGACTCTAGTGGGACCCACACACTAGTTAGGCATAGCCCATATGATATTAATTTTAGTCCACATGATAGAAATATTTTAGTTAAAGGTTAGACTAATTATTATGGATAAGGTTAGTGTGATTAGAGACTTTAGAATGACTAATTTAGCCCCAACCAATTAGCCCTTTCCTAATACTCATAAAATAGGTTAGTGGGGGCATTTTGGACTTTACCATAATAGGAAAAATAGCCCCATATGGCCATCCACTTTGGGAGAGGATAGGCTCAAGTTCATTTCATTATTCTCATCCACACTCTCTCTCTTGTTCTTCCCCAAATTCCTAGAGAGCAATCCCTAATAATTTTTCCACCAAATCCTTCCATTTCGCCACCAAATCTTCTTCTTTCCTTCTCCATTCTAGCCAAGGAGGAAGCTACCCAAGTTTGGGAGGATTCAGAACTCGTTCGTGTCCTTTTGGAATCTCTACGTGTCGGTGTCGCTCCGGGAAGGCTTTTCTTCGATTCGATCTACCGGGAGGTATAAATCCCTTCTCCTTTTATTTCCTCATGCATATAGGTCTATTTTGAACCCATAGGAATGACCCCCATGGTTGTATCTCCATTTGTGTCCATTTCGTGTCCATTTGGAGGTCATAGGAGTGTCCTTTGTGTTGTGGTTGTGTCCATGTGGGAAAATCCCAAATTTGGACACACTGTGTGTTGTTGTTATGTATGAACGAATTATTACATGTTTAATCTCATATTTTTGTATTGGAGAGTATTCATATTATGCTAGTTATAGTTCATGACCTAGAACAGCGTTCTAACCGTCGACACTGCGGCGTAGGCTGGGCATTGTTACGTACTCGTACCCTCACGGTGGGTGCGGGTCGTGATACGTTTTTAGTGGTGGCCCATGCAGGTCGAGTTTGTGTAGTGGTATTCGAATTAGAGTACCACTACAGCCTGTAGTAGAATTAGGATATATTTTTTGAAGGTACTCAATCACAGTTAGGATTTTTTGAGAGATTCCTGGGACGACCCTTGAGAATCTTATTCTAACTTCGATTTGAAATCTATTTTTCCCTGATTTGATTTACCTTTACTTCCTGTTATTGAACTTGATTTTGATGGATTATTGTTGAATTTCAAATCTTGATGTTAGTGGTTGAATTTGAGTCTGTATTTTTATGATTTTTGATGGATTATTGTTGAATTTTGAATCTTGATGTTAGTTGTTGAATTTGAATTTGTATTTATATGTATATGTACATTTTTTGGAATTAAGGTATAACCTGATAACATACTTGATAAGGACAGTGAGAAAGGTAAAAGTCTACTTTATTATGGAATTTAGAATTTATTGCAGTCATATTTGCTAGCATGACAAGGACGTAGAGCCTGATATAGCTATACTTATCTTAGTTATGAAATCTAGATTTTCTTGCAGCCATACCGGGTGGCGTGGTAAGAATTCTAGATAACATGATTATAGGGTGTATACCTTATTATGGATTCTATCGTTTATTGCAGCTATGCTTATTGGCGTGGCAGAATTCTGACAACATAATTTCAAGAAGACGCATATGATTATCAGATTGTTCCTTAAATATTTTTGAACATGTTTTCTCTACTTTTGTTTCAGTCCTTCAAAAAAAAAATAAAAAAAAAGAAAGAGAGAATTGTTATTTGTTTGTTTTGTTTTGTTTCTCATTTATTTAACTTAGGAGTAGCTTTAGCTGTTTTTATAAACTTTGTGTAACTTCTTACTATAAAATTCTTCTTAATACAATGAATCGATGATTTTGCTAGACTTTATCTTGGATTTGAAAATTTAGCTCTGGGTTTCAAAATGGGTTTTTCTTTTAAACAGATAAGCAAAAACAGATTTTATCGTTATTTCTTTCTTGCTACTATTCTTGTATTAAATAATAATAATAATAAAATTGTCTTGATTACACCAATCACTTACTTTGCAATCTTGGTAGGAATCTAAATGTTGCTCTTGATATAGAATTTGATTTTTATATTGTGACATGAGAATATATATAGTGGACACTTTCCTGACACTTATGCATGCTACACTTGATTTCCACCTATCTGAATACATATTAATATGTTGTTAATGTTTAAATTTTCAAAACCCCAATATTTCCGATTCTCTGCTTTTCCTAGCTTAACTCGTAATTTAAATATAAAATTTTATGATAATAGTTTTATTTATATCACTGCACATGTATGTTATACGTAGGGTTTCAATTCAAAAAAAATTTTGGTTGACTTTTGTGTTTAAATTTGTCAAATATGAGACTGTGTGCATATTAACCCTTAATACGGGATTTTAAATGTTAGTTCAAATTGATTGTTTTAAATGTAATATTTGGAGCTGTGTATATTGTTGTTGTAGGAATATAAATTTAGGTTCCATATTCTTACATGTTAGGTTGTGATAAACATTGAGTTGGTTTTAATGTGCAAATTCTCGAAAATCCTGAAAACTGAATACATGTTAACATTTTTACATTGATTTCCATGTTTAGTTCAATTTCAGAGTTAACATGTAATATTGAACTGTATGCGTAGATAAATGAATTGATAGTATATTAGGGTTTCATTTCTATCATGTTAGGATGTATTGGGAGCATTGAGATTAGTTGTGATGTTTCAAACTCCTAAATTTTGAAATTGTATTATGTTAATATTGTACTGGTTTAAATGTTAGCTTATTTTCAGATTTTGTATGTAAATGCTGAACTAAAATTGGGTTTAACCTTTCAATACTAAGCTATAACCCTGTACAAGGACACACACACACCCTAACTTAGTATACCCTGTCATGTAACTTAACTCTTCCTCTCTATGTCATGATTATATATCTATATAGATATATATAGAGCTTAGGCATACATGTTATAATATATATACATACATAACTAAATCTCTACATCTTTATATATACATATATACATGGTTAGCCATGCATGTTATGAGCAAATGAGTTGTGTATTGTAGATTGTTTAACCAATATGCCATGATTAGTGTAACTTGATAGTTATTGTTTGAAACCCAAATCCTCCTATGCACTTTCATGTATATTTCACATACACACATGTCTATTATCTAACCATATGAACATGTCCACATACACCCATACATACACTAACTATATAACTTGTACATAATGCTAGCTTTTCCCTCTCTAACGCTATATATAAAAATATATTGTGATTGGATTTCCATGCAATTGGCTTTCATTCTTTAACTTTTGATTTTGATTTTCTTGAATAGTACCCCTTATTAGATAAATGGTAGTTAACTTTATTTTATTTTGATAAGTACCAGTTTTCATATAGGATGGTAGACTGCCTTACAGTCTTGATGATTGTTATTTCTGTATCTTTTCTAGTTTAGCACCCTAGATTGCTTGTGTGTTTTGATATCCTATGACTGTTTTGGTTTAGTATGACTAGTATACATAGATGAGACTTTCACTACCACCGTATGCCATGACCCTGCATGTCATCCTTTTAAATCGTATGATTGTTTAAGTTCTGAGACTTTGATTGTGGGAGGTTTGACCTAGAAGGAGTATGAACATTTTAATTTAGAGGACAACATTTTTCTAAGGTGGGTAGACTTGTAACACCCAGTTCTCTAAAATGAGGGTAATTTTGAAATTTTGTAATTTTAATCAGTTATTGATTTGACATTTAAATCATGATATAATTTTTGGTAATTTTTAAATTATTTTAAAACTATTGAAAATCATGACTTGTGATTTTGATGTTTTGCTAGTGAAACCCTAGAGACTGTTTGACCTAGAGCCTAACCATGTGATTAGGATATTTTAATGTCATTTCTGGCCTAAGGATATTTTGCATTTGACCTCTTTGAATTATTTTGATATTTATTGCTTTGGTGATTGTTGATTTTGACCTTTGATAGGTATGATTTTGTGATGGTTTTGTGTCCGTATCGGACACGTATCAGTTTTTATTTACAAATGTTTGATGTGCCTCAAAGAGATTTTTTTTTATTGCTGTTTTTTTTAAAAGTATTTGAATGAGATTATTTTCTGCATGTGTTTTCTGTGATTGCTTTGTTTTAATTTCGAGGACGAAATTTTTTTAAGGTGGATAGATTTGTCACCCCCAGTTTTCAGAAATAGGGGTATTTTTGTCATTTTATATTTTTGAATATTTTTAAAATTTATTTTATTATTTATGATATTATTTTGGGGTTGAAATTTATTTTATTATTTATGATATTGTTTTGGGGTTATTTGAGTCGGGTTCGAATTTCAACTCAATCCGACTTGAAACGGGGACCCGGGGGTAGTTTGACTCTAGTGGGACCCACACACTAGTTAGGCATAGCCCACATGATATTAATTTTAGTCCACATGATAGAAATATTTTAGTTAAAGGTTAGACTAATTATTATGGATAAGGTTAGTGTGATTAGAGACTTTAGAATGACTAATTTAGCCCCAACCAATTAGCCCTTTCCTAATACTCATATAATAGGTTAGTGGGGGCATTTTGGACCTTACCATAATAGGACAAATAGCCCCATATGGCCAGCCACTTTGGGAGAGGATAGGCTCAAGTTCATTTCATTATTCTCATCCACACTCTCTCTCTTGTTCTTCCCCAAATTCCTAGAGAGCAATCCCTAGCAATTTCTCCACCAAATCCTTCCATTTCGCCACCAAATCTTCTTCTTTCCTTCTCCATTCTAGCCAAGGAGGAAGCTACCCAAGTTTGGGAGGATTCGGAACTCGTTCGTGTCCTTTTGGAATCTCTACGTGTCGGTGTCGCTCCGGGAAGGCTTTTCTTCGATTCGATCTACCGGGAGGTATAAATCCCTTCTCCTTTTCATTTTCTCATGCATATAGGTCTATTTTGAACCCATAGGAATGACCCCCATGGTTGTATCTCCATTTGTGTCCATTTCGTGTCCATTTGGAGGTCATAGGAGTGTCCTTTGTGTTGTGTTTGTGTCCATGTGGGAAAATCTCAAATTTGGACACACTATGTGTTATTGTTATGTATGAATGAATTATTACATGTTTAATCTCATATTTTTGTATTGGAGAGTATTCATATTATGCTAGTTATAGTTCATTACCTAGAACAGCGTTCTACCGCCGACACTGCGGCGTAGGCTGGGCGTTGTTACGTACTCGTACCGTCATGGTGGGTGCGGGTCGTGACAGGCTTCGTGGCTCTTTATCAAGAGATATTGTGCCATTATAGCACATGTCATCAAATAGCCAAAACGGAGAACAGCTCGGAAGGGAATGCCCCTCATACCAAGGACTGGGTGCGCTATCTCTTCACGACGGATGCCTCGGGTCAAGTTACTCCCCGTCGTCCTCAGTCCCGGGAGGCGGTGAAAGCCTTAGTGTCGTCAGCTAAGAGGGTGACCACCTCTAATGACAGGTTCGGGAGTCAGACCGACTCTTTCGGTTATTTTTATCAGGACACCCACGAGTTGTCGGAGAAGGCGCTCCTGGCGAGATTCTTAATGATATGGCTGCGAAACTGTGTAGTCTCGGGCGGAGCAGGTTCCATCGAGAGGACCAGTCGTAATTTCATCATTCCGGCTGTGAAGTTAGTTTTGCGAGTCCGGCTAGCACTCCTCCCGGCCATGGTGTGCAGCATACACTGTGGCCTTCGTACTTTCACATCCAAGGTTATTGCTCGCAATGTGACAAAAGATTTTGAACGGACCGAGCTGCCCTATCATTATTTGATGGGGTGGCTGTTGATGCATTATCCGTCTTTGATGAGACCGGGCTATGAAGACGGTGTAACTGATGATGACGCTTTTATCTTTCGCTATCGTAATGAGTCTTGGGAATTCGAGACCATGCGTGCTTGCCGGATGACACTGGCGAGGGCAGACATGTACAACATTTTCGTATCTGTCCCTCGTTTTACTGATAAGGAAATAGCGGCTACCCATTTTGACGGTATTGGGCCCCCTCAACTTCTGGACGGCCAGATGCTTCTATGGCTGCGAAATATTCGCCCAGCTCATCTGGTGTATCGCAACTGTAATACTGTCTTTCTGGAGCCCTATCTGCCTAGCAGGTTCGCCCGGCAATTTGGATATAGTCAGCTTTTTTTACACAGCCCCAGTTCTTGTCTGGGCTTTGAAGGTAGCCTTCTAGACGACATCCGGGCCTGGCATTACTATGACACATTCCATACCCATACCGTTTTCTCAGTTCCCGCTATCAAGGTGTCAATAGATATCTTGTATATGGCAGCTCTGTACCACGTCATGGCGAACAAGCCCCCTGTCGGTTTTAACCTAGGTACCAATTTCATCGTTGGTATCGGCCTGGATGAGGGTTCCCAGGGGGCCAAGACAAGGGAGAGGAAGAACAGAGTTGAGGTGCCGGATTCGGACTCCGATGCTGCAGATGACGAAGGCGACGAGCCTGATGGAGATGACCCTTCCTTTCCAGCGGCAGATGTTGGGGCGGATCAGCCGCCTGTTTTGCCAGATGAGATGGTGGTTGATCAGCCAACCGTTGCACCCGGCCTTACACGAAAGCGTAGCAGGCAAATTTCTTCTGTCGGCGGCATTCCTCGCTCTCGGAAACTGGCTGCGACCAGACACCGCGGACTAACTATAAAGGAAAGAGGCGAAGAAATTGACCCCGCCTCAGAGGTAAATAAGTTACTACCGGTCCTTCTTTTCTTCTAACTTGGATTTTAATTATCTTCTTTCCCTCTTGTAGGCGTCAGAAGAAGAGGACTCTCAAGTAGCCGAGATCGTGACTCGGAATGACGGGGGCTCCGGTGAGCCAGCCCCTGAAATTGCTGAATTCCGTCTAGATGATGCTGATCAGGTTGCCTCTCTCTCTGAGGTGGCTAGGTCAGAGGAGCTGGCCAAATTTAATTTGGAGATCGTGGGTGAGGAGACTCTGCCTGCTGCGAACGAGCTGCAGCCTCGATGCTCCTCTCCCGGTAAGATAAGCCGAACCTTAACTTGCAAGGAGGCCTATCTGCTCTATGATCACATCCTTCGGGTCACGTCGATTGATCATTGTCATGGACATGCAGGTCCTGCCTCTCCCGTGCCGAGGATGGACCCTGTTGAGCCAGACTCTGTCAAAGGGGCACTGGTGGAGAGGGGCGTCCCTCCTCCCCCTCCGGCTCGTCTTGATGGTCCTCCTGTGGGCTCGAGTTCGGCAAGTCTGGTGATGGGACAATCGGGGTAGGGGACGATAGTCCTCGTGTCTTTCTCTGCTCGGGCGGCTCAGAGAGTCGACCTCTCCGTCCTGCCAAGCGTCCAGGCTCTTCGGGTGGCAGAGGAAGAGTTAGCCGCTATCCGTGCATCGTTCTGCTCGAAAGTCGCCCACCTGGTGGCAAGTTCTAGCACCACTCCTTCGATGCTGCCGACCACGCTTCCTCTGACGCCGTCCTCTACAGAGGTCCTGGACGAATCGTTAGAGGACGTGGTCGACAGCTTTCATCGTCACTTGAAAAGGGGGATAGAAGCTACTGTGGACAGAGGGACCTCTTTCGTCTTGGCCCGACAATACGCTCAGGGGCAAATCGATTATCCTTAAGCCTCTTCCTGGTGGGGCAGGGGTGGCTGCACTTCTGGAATCGAAATTGTTGGAGACTGATCAACTGGTGGCCCAGCTTCAGGTATTACGGCAGGTTGATCTGTCTACTGCTATTGATCAGGAGCGCGGCTCCCTCACAGCTGCTATAGAGAAGGCGAAGGCAGCTCAGGATAAAACTAGGCCAGCCATACTGAAGGATCTCCGTACTTTGTCTGATCGATATGATCAATTGAGCCATAAGAGTGAAGACGTTACGGCTCGGGAAGCAACTGCCTCTCGCGGGATTGCTGACACGCGGGAGAAGATCCTTGAGCTTCAGAGGAAGTTAACTTTCTTTGAGTCTGAGCTCGAGGCTGCCCGGATCGACAGAGGGCTAATTATCCAGGAAGCTGACAAAGTCAATCAAGCTTCGGCTGACTTGGAAGTGGCTCTGAAGAAGTTGGATGACGACTGTTGGGCACTCATGGACCTGGATAATGGGGAGCGGTTGTCCCAGGAGGCTGAGCGCTGGGCTAGACAGAGGCTTGAGGGGGGTACTGCCTTGGTGAGAAATCGCCTCTTGGAGTTGTGTAATGCCGAGCTATAGTCGGCCTTTTCTTCTTTCATTTATGTTTTCTTTTTTCTTTTTTCTTTGAGAGGAACGTGGTCCCAAAACATGTAATGCTTTTTTGTCTTTCAAATAAAGAGTACTTTCCATTCTACCCTTCATTTGTATCGCTTGTTGTGCCTGTGGTATTGTGGTGATGTTTGCCCCGCATGGGAATCTTGTTTGTGGACCTGTTACCCCTGGTATAGCTTGGTTTTAGGTACAGATAACAAGTTTGATTGGGGATACCTAGAACGGTTCCACGGCAAGGTGGTCGTGGGTGTTCGGGGTATCGGGAGATAGAAAGCCATGAAGCAGCTGGGCTCCCGGGGCATGATGAGGAATGGTGGGCCTGTACTAAGAGATTTAGCAAAGGACATTTGTGGGCCTATTATCCTTGGCGTACCTCGACTTAGGATATGGATAATAGGATAAAAGGGAACCAACATACTTACTCAGAGGTGATGAAGACATGGCAAGTATGAGGGTTTTACCGTGGAGTCTTCCAACTCAGAGGTGATGAGGACATGGCAGGAGTGGACTCAACGGAGGATTTTTATGGTCAACAGAGGACATTTGTGGGCCTATTACCCTTGGCGTACCCTGGTTCAGGGTACGGGTAATAAGACGAGAGAGGACCAACATACTTACTCAGAGGTAATGAGGACATGGTAAGTACGGAGGATTTACCGTGGAGTCTTCCTGTTCAGAGGTAATGAGGACATGGCAGGAGTGGACTCAGCGGGAAATATTTGTGGACCTATTATCCTTGGCGTACTCCGGTTGTGGGTACAGATAATAAGCCGAAAGGGGAATCATCATACTTACTCAGAGGTAATGAGGACATGGCAAGCATGAAGGTTTCTTCGACGGAGCCTTCCCACTCAGAGGTAATGAGGACATGGAAGGAGTGGGCTCTGTAATGCCCCAGTCCCAAAATACGTAGGACTAGGAACGTAGACATGCCAGCTGTATTCATACAAAGTATACTCCAATATATGGAAGCCTCGTATAAATACATAAGCTGTAAAATGCAGTAGTACCATAACTAATCTCATCCACGCAAAATAAATGAATAATAGACATCATATAAAGATAATGAATTGTCTTGATACAATATGTTGGGCGGAGACAAATCCACTACCAACAAGTAAAAGAAAAATACATAAGAAAAGAAATGAATATGGAGAGCGGAGCGAAGACGATCCAAATGCAATCATCCTCAGGAAATAGCAATGAGCACGGCTAGAGCGAAAGCACCTGCGAAAGACAATAGCACACACCTGGCAAGACAACCAGGTCCTCAGAGGGACGTAACAAGACACATAATAGCATGCCATATAAACTGCATAAATATTGCTCAATAAATAAGTAAATCGAATTTATAACATGGTCCAATACGCACCTACTGAACGAGCGTACCATCCCCCCAACCAAACAAGGACAGGAGATGGTAAACTAATTCACGGCGACGTATCTTTCCATGCTAAGAATCCGATATGGTATCCGGACCCCAACAAGGTTCAATACCTTCTCATCGAAGTAGTAAGTCACACCTACAACCAAACAAGGACAAGATGTGACGAACTAATCCGCGACAAGTTATTGTTCCAAGTCACGGTCAGGTATAAGTACCCAAACCAAAAGTACTCATACCTAACGGATAGGGTAGCCTACCATTCTAAGTGAAATGTTGTTAAGAACAATCCTTCCTACGCATGGGCCCTGGCTAATAGGATCGGCGTAGTCCCCCTTTGGGCACCAGAGGCCCCAGCAGGAAGAGCATGACGTTCCACAGAATCGTCAGTGGCCGTCAGTAATCATGGGTCATCAACCCCGTATCTCCAGCGGAGAGTCCTGGTCACAAGGGAAGTGCATCGAAGCCCATACGCTAAGGAATTGTCCTCCCCGTCCAATGCCTACTGTATTGTATCCACAACACAAACCACTATAACCGCTAAGTCAAACTAGCATGCAACTTCTATTAGCGATTATTCCTATCGCACGGCTTGTACATACTGGTGGAGCCAGATCTCAAGAACATTTTGACTGAGCGTTTGGGACGCCTTACTGCTTTACCTTACATGTTCTATATTTCTGTTCTTGTTTGAATGATTGAGACAATAGATGTGTAATGACCATAGTAAGACTTTTATCTAGTATGCACCCCCTCGTCTGGTTAGACAACATTGATCGTATTATACGGTATTCTTCTACCCGTAATACGTAGCTGGCTGAGTCACTCCCCCGCTCTCCAGTATTCTGGTTCTGGGGCGTGACAGGTGGCCAGCCAATCACGCACTTCCGTGTTCTACATGCGACACACAACTTCGTATTTACAACGTGTCAAGGTCAATGAATGCGACACACAAGGTGGTCCCTTAAATCTAGGTTTAATTTGTAAGAAAAATAATACACAGCAGAAAATATAAATGAACAGTTATGTCATGTATCACAGTTTATTTTGCATAAAGAAAATAAGTAATGCATGAAATATGAGCTAAAATAATTAAACAGCTAATGGCAAGGTGTCTTGCCTGGTAGAGCGCCTGGTGTGCTGCGATGATCAATGTGGCACGATCTGCAACTTCGATGTAAAAACTATGCAAGGTGACCTCAGATGATGGCACGGACTGTTCCATTAGGCCCAGAATGGTCAATTTAGTTAAGGTTGACACAAGGTTGTATTGGATTGGCGAGGGAATAGGATAAAGGAAATTAGTCACGAATAAGGGTAATCGGAGGAAATTTAATAATTAATATATATAATTTATGAAAACTATTTATAATCTTTGAAAATCTATATCTACTAGTACTAAATCTTTAGATAAATACCGAAAAGTATAAGCATGGTTTTTTAGTAAAAATTCTAGATTTGTAAAAAAAATTATGAAATTTAGATAGAGAAACTATATTTAGCAGTCACAATTAAATATTTTGGAAAGGCTAGAAATCATTTATAGAACAAATATTATATATATATATTTTTTATATATAAAAATCTAAAAAGCAATTTTAGGTGTACAACATAAATTTTTAGACAAAAAAAAACTATATATTAAAATACCATAAATGTTATGTATATGGTATTTAGAACAGTAATCAATAGAATGAAAATATCAATAATAATAATAATAATAATAGTAATAGTAATAATTAGCAAAACCTAAGTACCATATTGCAATACACAAGAAAACAACAATAAAACAAATAATAATAATAATAATAATAAGAATAATAATAATAATAATAATAATAAATGATAATCTCGAATAACCAGCAAAACCAATATCCAAAAATTAAAATAATAATAATAATAATAATAATAATAATAATAATAATAATAATAATAATAATAATAATAATAATAATAGTAATAATAATAATAATACCTACTGAACACCAAAGGAAACAGATGAAGAGAACAAGACAAAACAAACAAACAAAATAAATAAACAAAACATAAATAAACAAATAATCAAAAATAAATCACTTACTAAAAACCAGCAGCTGCTGTTTCGTTTTCCCAAAAAAGAAAGGAAAAAGTAGGGGAAAGAGAGAGAGAGGAGCGGAGAGAGAGAGTGGCTAAGAGGGAGAGAGAGAGAGAGAGGCGAGATGGAGAGATCGAGAGGGAGAGAGGTGCGGGCGGTGGGTCTGAGCGGCGAGATCGGAGCTGGGGTCGCGGAGTCTCGGCGGAAGGGAGAGGAAGAGGGTGGCGCCGGCGGACGCGGAAGAGCGGTGGCTCGCGCAGGGGCTCTCCACGCGGAAGAGGCGCGGCGCCGGCGAGGGTTTTGGCTGGGGAGGCTGCTCGAGGAGGCGAGCGGTCGGATCAAAGGGGGTTTCGGCCGGCGGTGCGACGGGTGGTCCGAAGTGAGGGAAGACGGCGGTGAGGATCGGGAGGCGGTCGGAGGAGTTCGGAAGGGGCGACGTGTGGTGGCGAGGACTGGAGGAGGCTGCGGTGAAGCGGACGGCTCGTCGGCCAACGGTGAGCTCGACGTGGGATGGGCGACGTCGGCGACTAGGCGAGGTGAGCGGTCGTGGTGCTTTTTAATTTAGGTTTTCTTTTTTTTCCTGTGTTTGCTGTTGGGCTTTCCAATTGTCGTCGGCGTTGGCGCCGGTGACGGTGGTGGTGGTCATTGGTGGTGATGGCGGTGATGGTTGTGGTGACCGGGGTGGTTGTCTACGGCGGCGGTGGTAGTGTTGCTGCTGTGGACGGAGGTTTTGGCCGGGGTTGGGATGCAGGTGATGGTGGTGGTCATGACCGACCTGGTAGTCGTGTTGACGAGGCTGGGTTCGGTGAATGGTGGCGAGGATCGGAGGGGATGACGTGGTGGTCGTGGGTGTATGTGGTCGGGCTGGTTGTGGTTTGGAGTCAACGGTGATGTTGGCTATAGGGTCGGGGAAGGTGACGTCGGGTTAGGTTTTTGGGTTAGGATTAGCTATTTATGGATGTTGGGGGTGTCCGACACGGAAGAGTTAAAGCTGTATATGTAAATAAAACATGGAATAAGAATTTTGGGAAGACACCCGGGGTCGGACCCGAGGCCGTCACGGCTGACACGGGAGAGGTTGGACACAGACACGAGGCACTCACTTTGTGGTGAAAATTTGTGGAGAAATAATGGATGATGGAAATTAGAGGAGTACCTGCCTATATTTATAGGATGTGGGAATTCCCAATTAGATATGGACTAGGATATTTAAAACCCAATTTAGATATTTCCAAATTAAATTTAAAAGAAATCAAATCAATATCCAAATCCAAATCCAAATCTCATTTAAATCAAATTAAATCTCTTAGTTTAAAATCAAATCAATTATAGATATTAGTTTAATCTTTTTAAATAATTCCAAACATTAAATCATGATTTAATTGGCCAAAATAACTTCCAAAAATATTTTTCAAAATGCCAATAATAATAATTTCGAAAATAATAAATATTTTTAAATATCTTTTCGAACAATAAAATATTACTATTAATAAATTTCGAAAATTATACTTTTTAAAATAGACCAATAAATAAATAACGAAATATTTGTATGCAACAAATTTCCTTTACATAATTAGGCTTTTCTAGTATACAAAATATTATTTATTATTAATAACTTTTTAGAAACAAAAGGCTTTTTATAGCAAGAATAATAATTATATAATTTTGAAAGTGTATATTAAAATAGAAAAGAAAATATTTTTATAAAATATGTACGCTCGCACATATTCGTACTCGTCGAGCAAACAAAAATTTTGCATACGACGTACAATACGACTACGTGACATACAGTACAAAAATTTTAAATCCATGCAAAATAAATATATTAAATTATTTTATTTTCTTGAACCCATACTAATCTTTATGGCGCGTATTCTTCTTAACCATTTATCTTCTTACGTTAATCCATGACTATCTTCGCCTTATTGAAATCACGACGCTAATGCAAGTGTTCATTAAACGTCGTTCCCTTGTCTTGATTTGACTATGCTTTCTTATCGATACCCCCTTGTGCCTTTCACCCCCCTACAAATCCTTAATTTCGAGGACGAAATTTCTTTTAAGTTGGGTAGGATGTAAAACCCCTAAATTTCTACTATTTTGCCTTAAAGTTAAGGTCTCTTGAGGGCACGATTTTAGAGAACGAATTTAGATTTCACTTCTAGATTAAGTGAGTTGGAAGGTCATGATAGGGCCGAGAAAGGACGAGTAGCAACATAGAGTGATAATGGTTATTATCGATAGAAAGGCTAGAGGAGATCCTAGTATAACGCGTTCGTCCTTCTAGAATAGGTGAAGGCGAAAGCATTAAGGGGTTCAAAAGACGATCTTATCGAATACGAGTACGTGATTCAAAGACGACTGAAAAGAATTTTGAAGGAATTGTCAAAGCAGTCGTGGATGGATTGTAAGGGCAAAGTTTAATTATGTCCCCACCCACGTAGAATAATAGACAAAAGCGAACCAAAGTACACTTGGTTGATCAGACCATTATGTACCGATTCTGATTAGACAATAGGCTATGAGTACTCAATAGCATATTGTCATGAACAAACTTTGATAAATAATAAGCTTGTAAAAACTAGGCTATATTAGCATCATTTAATCAAATGGTAAATACATAGGCACGAGTGATTAAGATTGAAATAAAGAAAATATGAATAGTCTAAGAGTCATAAGAATCTAAGTCTTGCTTATTCCTATACTATCATTCTACGGTTTTATTGACCCAGGCTTGGTTGACTAGATGGGTTAAGGTTTTTTTTTAAATTCTAGGATCTAAGTAGGCTTGCTAAGATAGGTCACAAGGACAAAGGGGTTGCTAGGTCATAAGGTATTCTACCCAACTTAAAAGAATTAAACTAATAGTATTTTGGGACAACTAACTAGTAGGGTCAATCTCTAGCAAGCACGAAGGGAAGATAAGAATAGGGATGAAAGGAAGCAAGCAAGATGCAATTGATAAGTCAAACGGTAGATAAAATCAAGGAAAGGGGTCAAGTTTGTGGATGAGATCCTAGACTTCTAATCCTATACGCAGGCTTGCTTGGTACGGTAAAGTAACCAAACAATTTATCTTGACCTGCATGGGCCACCACAAAAACATGTAACGCTCCAGTCCCAAAATACGTAGGACTAGGAACGTAGACATGCCAGCTGTATTCATACGAAGTATACTCCAATATATGGAAGCCTCGTATAAATACATAAGCTGTAAAATGCAGTAGTACCATAACTAATCTCATCCACGCAAAATAAATAAATAATAGACATCATATAAAGATAATGAATTGTCTTGATACAATATGTTGGACGGAGACAAATCCACTACCAACAAGTAAAGGAAAAATACATAAGAAAAGAAATGAATATGGCAAGCGGAGCGAAGACGATCCAAATGCAATCATCCTCGGGAAAAAGCAATGAGCACGGCTAGAGCGAAAGCACCTGCGAAAGATAATAGCACACACCTGGCAAGACAACCAGGTCCTCAGAGGGACGTAACAAGACACATAATAGCATGCCATATAAACTGAATAAATATTGCTCAATAAATAAGTAAATCGAATTTATAACATGGTCCAATACGCACCTACTGAACGAGCGTACCATCCCCCCAACCAAACAAGGACAGGAGATGGTAAACTAATTCACGGCGACGTATCTTTCCATGCTAAGAATCCGATATGGTATCCGAACCCCAACAAGGTTCAATACCTTCTCATCGAAGTAGTAAGTCACACCTACAACCAAACAAGGATAAGATGTGACGAACTAATCCACGACAAGTTATTGTTCCAAGTCACGGTCAGATACAAGTACCCAAACCAAAAGTAATCGTACCTAACGGATAGGGTAGCCTACCATTCTAAGTGAAATGTTGTTAAGAACAATCCTTCCTACGTATGGGCCCTGTCTAATAGGATCGACATAGTCCCCCTTTGGGCACCAGAGGCCCCAGCAGGAAGAGCATGATGTTCCGCAGAATCGTCAGTGGCCGTCAGTAATCATGGGTCATCAACCCCGTATCTCCAGCGGAGAGTCTGGGTCACAAGGGAAGTGCATCGAAGCCCATACGCTAAGGAATTGTCCTTCCCGCCCAATGCCTACTGTGTTGTATCCACAACACAAACCACTATAACCGCTAAGTCAAACTAGCATGCAACTTCTATTAGCGGTTATTCCTATCGCACGGCTTGTACGTACTGGTGGCCAGCCAATCACGCACTTCTGCGTTCTACATGCGATACACAACTTCGTATTTACAACGTGTCAAGACCAATGAATGCGACACACAAGGTGGTCCCTTAAATCTAGGTTTAATTTGTAAAAAAAATAATACACAGCAGAAAATATAAATGAACAGTTATGCCATGTATCACAGTTTATTTTGCATAAAGAAAATAAGTAATGCATGAAATATGAGCTAAAATAATTAAACAGCTAATGGCAAGGTGTCTTGCCTGGTAGAGCGCCTGGTGTGCTGCGATGATCAATATGGCACGATCTGCAACTTCGATGTAAAAACTATACAAGGTGACCTCAGATGATGGCACGGACTGTTCCATTAGGTCCAGAATGGTCAATTTAGTTAAGGTTGACACAAGGTTGTACTGGATTGGCGAGGGAATAGGATAAAGGAAATTAGTCACGAATAAGGGTAATCGGAGAAAATTTAATAATTAATATATATAATTTATGAAAACTATTTATAATCTTTGAAAATCTATATCTACTAGTACTAAATCTTTAGATAAATACCGAAAAGTATAAGCATGGTTTTTTAGTAAAAATTCTAGATTTGTAAAAAAAATATGAAATTTAGATAGAGAAACTATATTTAGCAGTCACAATTAAATATTTTAGAAAGGCTAGAAATCATTTATAGAACAAATATTTTATATATATATATATATATATATATATATATATATATATATATATATATATATATATATATATATATATATATATTTATATATATAAAAATCTAAAAAGCAATTTTAGGTGTACAACTTAAATTTTTAGACAAAAAAAAAACTATATATTAAAATACCATAAATGTTATGTATATGGTATTTAGAACAGTAATCAATAGAATGAAAATATCAATAATAATAATAATAATAATAATAATAGTAATAATTAGCAAAACCTAAGTACCATATTGCAATACACAAGAAAACAACAATAAAACAAATAATAATAATAATAATAAATGATAATCTCGAATAGCCAACAAAACCAATATCCAAAAATTAAAATAATAATAATAATAATAATAATAATAGTAATAATAATAATAATAATACCTACTGAACACCAAAGGAAACAGATGAAGAGAACAAGACAAAACAAACAAACAAAACAAATAAACAAAACATAAATAAACAAATAATCAAAAATAAATCACTTACTAAAAACCAGCAGCTGCTGTTTCGTTTTCCCAAAAAAGAAAGGAAAAAGTAGGAGAAAGAGAGAGAGAGGAGCGGAGAGAGAGAGTGGCTAAGAGGGAGAGAGAGAGAGAGGCGAGATGGAGAGATCGAGAGGGAGAGAGGTGCGGGCGGTGGGTCTGAGCGGCGAGATCGGAGCTGGGGTCGCGTAGTCTCGACGGAAGGGAGAGGAAGAGGGTGGCGCCGGCGGACGCGGAAGAGCGGTGGCTCGCGCAGGGGCTCTCCACGCGGAAGAGGCGCGGCGCCGGCGAGGGTTTTGGCTGAGGAGGCTGCTCGCGGAGGCGAGCGGTCGGATCGAAGGGGGTTTCGGCCGGCGGTACGACGGGTGGTCCGAAGTGAGGGAAGATGGCGGTGAGGATCGGGAGGCGGTCGGAGGAGTTCAGAAGGGGCGGCGTGTGGTGGCGAGGACTGGAGGAGGCTACGGTAAAGCGGACGGCTCGTCGGCCAGCGGTGAGCTCGACGTGGGATGGGCGACGTCGACGACTAGGCGAGGTGAGCGGTCGTGGTGCTTTTTAATTTAGGTTTTCTTTTTTTTTCCTGTGTTTACTGTTGGGCTTTCCAATTGTCGCCGGCGTTAGCGCCGGTGACAGTGGTGGTGGTCATTGGTGGTGATGGCGGTGATGGTTGTGGCGACCGGGGTGGTTGTCTACGGCGGCGGTGGTGGTGTTGCTGCTGTGGACGGAGGTTTTGGCCGGGGTTGGGATGCAGGTGATGGTGGTGGTCATGACCGGCCTGGTGGTCGTATTGACGAGGCTGGGTTCGATGAATGGTGGCGGGGATCGGAGGGGATGACGTGGTGGTCGTGGGTGTATGTGGTCGGGCTGGTTGTGGTTTGGAGTCAACGGTGATGTTGGCTGTAGGGTCGGGGAAGGTGACGTCGGGTTAGGTTTTTGGGTTAGGATTAGCTATTTATGGATGTCGGGGGTGTCCAACACGGAAGAGGTAAAGCTGTATATGTAAATAAAACATAGAATAAGAATTTTGGGAAGACACCCGGGGTCGGACCCGAGGCCGTCACGGCTGACACGGGAGAGGTTGGACACAGACACGAGGCACTCACTTTGTGGTAGAAATTTGTGGAGAAATAATGGATGATGGAAATTGGAGGAGTACCTGCCTATATTTATAGGATGTGGGAATTCCCAATTAGATATGGACTAGGATATTTAAAACCCAATTTAGATATTTCCAAATTAAATTTAAAAGCAATCAAATCAATATCCAAATCCAAATCCAAATCTCATTTAAATCAAATTAAATCTCTTAGTTTAAAATCAAATCAATTATAGATATTAGTTTAATCTTTTTAAATAATTCCAAACATTAAATCAAGATTTAATTGGCCAAAATAACTTTCAAAAATATTTTTCAAAATGCCAATAATAATAATTTTGAAAATAATAAATATTTTTAAATATCTTTTCGAACAATAAAATATTACTATTAATAAATTTCGAAAATTATACTTTTTAAAATAGACCAATAAATAAATAACGAAATATTTGTATGCAACAAATTTCCTTTACATAATTAGGCTTTTCTAGTATACAAAATATTATTTATTATTAATAACTTTTTAGAAACAAAAGGCTTTTTATAGCAAGAATAATAATTATATAATTTTGAAAGTGTATATTAAAATAGAAAAGAAAATATTTTTATTGGACGGTGGTACGGTACGCCCATAAGCATTCACCAAGCTTCTCGTTCCAGTCGCGTTTATTGGACGATACGAACTTCTTGAGTAACTTGATGATGGTTTTGTTGAATGCTTCTGCCAACCCATTCGCTGCTGGATTATATGGCGTCGAAGCAATATTCTAGATGCGGTGCTTGTCGCAGAACCGGTAGAAGGCGTGGCTTGCAAACTGCGGACCATTATCGTGGATGATCCTTCGGGGTAGTCCAAAGCGATAGATGACGTGATGCTTAAGGAAGCTGATTACGTTTGAAGTCTTTACTTCTGCTAGCGGGACAGCTTCTGCCCATTTAGAGAAGTAATCTGTGATTGCGAGTATGAAGCGATGTCCTCGGGAGGAAGGTGGAGTAATCGGACCGATGATATCCATTCCCCATGCTTCGAACGGCCAAGACGCCACTATCGGATATAGAAATTCGGATGGTTGGTGGATGAAGTCCGTGTGGACTTGGCAGGCTTTGCACTTTCTCGCATAGTCTATTGTATCTGCTACCATCATGGGCCAGTAGTAGCCCATTCGGCGAAGACGGTCTTACAATTTAGCGCCAAGCTGATGGGCCCCACAAACACCGTCATGAGCTTATCGTACGGCTTCTTTGGCTTCTGCGTTTGACAGACACCGAAGCAATAATCCATCATAGGATCGGAGATACAGCATTTTCGTCTCAGTATCGTAGAAGAATCTGAGAGAACGCCATCCGATGGAGGTAGCCTCTTTTGGGTTCTCGGGCAGGTTATCGTAGACGACGAAGTCAATGAATGGTTGTCTCCATCTGGGACATCGTCGATCGTCTGGGAGGAATAACTCGCCACGAATTGAACGTTATTTTTGGAGCAGACCAGTTTGTGGCCTATCACATCTACCGATTGATGAGCATAATTTGGCACTGCTAGGGAAGCGGCCAGGCCGGCTAAGGCATCGGCTTCGATATTTCGGAGTCTGGGAATGTGCTCGATGAAGAACCCCTCGAACGACGAGATGATGTCGATCGCTATTTGGTGATAGGGGATCATGTCTTCGTGGCGGACTTCGTATGAGCCCCGAATTTTATTGACGATTAACTGAGAATCGTCGTATGCTTCAAGATATTCTAACCCCAGCTCTCTTGCATGTTGGAGGCCAATGACCAAACCGTTGTACTCGGCCACATTGTTAGAGCAGGGTTCTGTGAGAGAGTAAGCGTGGTTGATCACCAATTCGGAAGGGAAAACCAGTACCACCCCGACTCCGACGACGATGTTGCCCTTGGGTCCAGTTCTCGAGGCACCGTCGAAGAAAATTTGCCATATATTATCGTGAGAGGTTGCATACGAGTCGACGACCTCATCTGGGATTTCTTCATATATTCTGGATGACTCTGAGCCCGGGTGGGATGCCAAAAAGTCTGCCAGGGCTTGACCTTTGACAACCTTTTGTGGGACGAAGATCATATGATAAGGGGACAACAATATTGCCCATGTAGCGAGGCGAGAGCTGAGTGCCCCTAGTTTAGTCATGAGGACCCTGAGAGGGTTGACTCGCGAGATCACATGTATGGTTTGTCCAGTGATATAGTACCGCATCCTCTGAATGGCGAACACCAGGGCGAGGCATTCCTTCTCCACAGCGGTGTATCGGTGCTCTGGCCCAATCATCATTCGACAGAGGTAATATATGGCTTATTTATGGCCTGTATCGTTGTTTTGTGATAGCAGAGCCCCGAGGGAATGTTCCATTGCTCGTACGTAGAGCAGGAATGGTTTTCCAGCAACCGGGACCACCAGGACTGGAGGGTTCGACAAATATTCTTTGATGCTGTCGAAGGCCCGCTGGTATTCTTCGTCCCATACGAATGAGACGCCTTTCTTCATGAGATAGGTGAATGGTCGACATCGCCCGGAGAGGTTAGAAATGAACCTCCTGATGTAAGCTAGCCTCCCTTGAAGGCCTCTGAGTTCGCGGAGATTTCTCGGGGGACCCATCTCCATAATTACCTTTGTCTTTTCAGGGTCTACATGGATACCCTGGGCGGTGATGATAAAACCCAAGAACTTCCCGCTGGATACGTCCAGGAAGGACTTCGTAGGGTTCATTTTCAAATTGTGCGCTCGCATCAGGTCGAATACCGTCCTCAGATCCTGCAGATGGTCTCCTCTACAGCGACTTTTGACGGCGATGTCATCAACATAGCACTCTACCGTCTTACGTAAGTGGTCTCTGAAGATGATACTCATGGCTTTTTGATATGTGGCGCCGGTATTCTTCAAACCGAAAGGCATGACTGTGTAACAGTATGTGCCAATCGGTGTTCGGAATGATGTATGCTTTTCGTCGTCAGGAGACATCTTGATTTGGTTGTACCCCGAGAAACCATCCATGAATGACATACGTTCGAAGTCGCAGGTGTTGTCAATCATGATGTCTGTAATAGGGAGAGGGAATTCATCTTTGGGGCATGCCTCGTTCAGATTATGGAAGTTGATGCATATTCGAATCTTCTCATTCTTTTTGAGGACCAAAACTATGTTGGCAACCCAGTATGGATGTTGTTCCTCACGAATGAAGTCGCTGGCTATCAGTTTGTTGACTTCGGCTTCGATCGCATCCATGATGCCCGGACGAAAGCGTCGTTGTTGTTGCTTGACTGGCTTTGTATCCGGCCGAATGTTGAGCTTGTGAAGGGCAACATCGGGGTTTAGTCTTGGCATGTCTTCATAGCTCCAGGCGAACACATCAATATATTCTTTGACAAGTTCCAGTAGTGATTCTTGTTCTTTGTCTGTTTGGCTTTTACTGACGAAGATTAATTTTGGAGAAGATTCGCTACCGAGATCCACTTGTATAACCTCATCTTCAGTAGGGGTTCTCTCAGTTCGAACCGCTTTTTCCATTATACATCCAACTGTTGGGCCCACGGCTCTAGCTCGAGGATTTTAGGAATGTCTTCATCTTCTTCGTAAGCGTCGGCGAATGCCATGTTGACTGACAGGACTTATCTGAATACGTCTCCGATGCTGGTATCCGAGTCAGAAGTTGGTGACCCGGTTGAATGTGACTGCCAGTCACATTCTTTATTTGAACTCTCAGAGCTCATCGTGGGTGTTACGTACCCTAATCCATATCGAGTTTTGCTATAGTAGTTTTGTGGTTTGCCAGCCGGGACCGGTGGCTTCAAAGGTAATCGTCGCCCGGTGCCGTAGTTCAAGCCTGGCGTAGTCTCCAGATCATACCCCTGTTTTTGCATGAGATATTTGGATTGGGGGCTATAAAGATACAGAGGAAGTCTCCCGGCATCTGATTCAAGGTCGACTTCTTCTACGGTGAAGGGCTGCAGATCGTCTTTTCGACCGAAGATGATTGGATGATCCCCTCCTTCGATTATGCGGTAAGCGTCTTCCACTGGAGTAAGCTAGATTGCGGTGTACACATTTATCACCTGTATGTGTAGGTGAGCGCCTATATCGTGTCCATAGCATACATTATACACAGCTTATTGAGCTCGAGGTAGTTCAAAGATAGCCCTTTATTGATGAAGTAAGGTTTCTTTTCTAGAGAGATTACATCATCTGCGGAGGGAACATCAGTATGGGCAGCCACATACTTGGCTAGCTTCGGTTCCTCTTCGGCTACCCCATGTATAAACGAAGACTGAGAGGACGACCTGGGCAGCTTGCGTCAGAGGTTCAGCTGGTACTCGATGCTGGGCGAGGAGTGGTTGGTTCGCTAAAAGTCCCAGACCTTATATCAGGGTAACGACTCTTCTTGGGAAGGTGTATCGTCATTGGCTTGTCGGAGGGATTGAGCTTCTTCTTTTACGGTTGGCCGACTCTCGGCAGCCTGATTGTCAGTGGCTCCGTTGTGGGTCTTGGCACTTGGCCAGACCTTGGCAGCCGGATTATCATCTGCTCTTCTTGTGCCGAGAGGCTGATTGCGTCTTTACGCAGAGTGGCTGTAAGGGGTGCGAACTTGCCAGGTTTGTGAGCTTGGAGGTGGATCGTCAGAGGTTCTTCTGATCCTGTGGCTGTCTCGGTACGAGCTTGCACATCTCCTTCACCAAGGTGCTTCTTCGACTTTTCGTACAGGCAGGAGTCTGAGTAGTAGGATTTGACCCCTTTGAAGGGATCGATATCAGCAAATTCTGTCCTCACGAAGCCGTATTTGTCAACATATTTGAAGCACTGGTACAGCGTGGAAGGCACGATCATATAATTGTGTATCCAAGGACGCCCTAAGAGGATGTTGTAAGAAGTGTATGCATCTATGACGTAGCAGGTGACTTCTGATTGGAGATCGCCAATCTGACACTTCAGACGAATCTTCCTAATTGGGTAGCTCCTGTCCGAATTGAAATTACTGATGGCGGTGCTTGTAGGCGTCAGACGATGCATTGGGATGCGGAGATGATGTAACAGACCCTTCGGGATAATGCTTATGGAAGAGCCAGGATCAATGTGTATCCGATCCACCTTTACGTCGCCGATATATCCAGTGTAGTATAATGGGCGATCGTGCAGGTTGGTTTTGATGAACATGTCCTACGGAGTGAAGACAATGTTGGGCATCGCTTCCGTGCAAAGCGCTGTCTTGGAGATCTGCAGGTGGGTTCTCTCCCGTGAGGTTGACCTGAGCCAGGTACACGTCGGCATTTTAGAGTGCATCGCTCAAAGCTACACGAACATCCTTTGAGAGTCTCAGAAGCTCGTATAATAACAACTTGGCCGGTGTATTGGCCAATTGTGCCAAGATGTCAAAGTTGTAGGGCTTCTCCAGCCCCTGTGGTGCCTCTTTTCGGAGGGATTTGTCAAAGCGAGTCTCCCTCGGCCTAGGCTTGTCGGTCGTCGAAGGCTGAGCCGGTCCCGGAGCGTCAGTTGTAGCGGGCTGATGATCTTCAGCTGAGTTATCAGCCATGGGTTGGGATTATGCCCCGGACCGCGTGACGACGGCTGTAGCTTCTTCGATATCTGTCGAGACTGTGCGGCAGGACCTGACTTTTCCACTCTTCTTCTTACAAATAGAAAGTGGTGTAGGCTGAGTCACTTCTGATACCAAGTCTGGATGGACCCATATGACCTCCCCTCGTGATATGGTAAGGGGTACTAGACCAGCAGCCTGATCTCGGGGAGGTGGAAGATTAGCAATCTCTATTGTCGCCAGGAGGATGGGGACCACACCGTCTTGATTTTTCGTTGGAGAGAAGCTGCCAAATTGCATTGATACCATATTGGCGGCCACAGTTACCTCTTTGAAGTCGATGGCTAGAGCGTTCGAATCGATGAGATTTTGGATGTACCATTTTAGTTGGTAGCAGTCGTGTGTGGCATGGTAGACGTAGCGGTGGTAATGGCAGTACTTTGGGTTCTCCATGTCTGTATGCTGAGGTTCCCATCTTGGTGGAGGAAGCTGAATTCTATCTTCTTGTATGAGCATGTCCAAGATAGGCTTGACATGACCGTCTTCGAAGGAGTAAGTGATTTGCGGCCATTGTTTGTCTGCCGGCTTTGGCTCAGGTTTCTGTGCTGTAGCGGCCACCATAGCTTGCTTACCCCTGCTGTCCCGATTGTTGGAGGGGCTACCCCTATTGTCGTTGTTGGTGTTGGGACGCTTGCCTTTGTTCTCTCCGTCTGAGATGTGCAATCCCAATTGGCGAGCCTTCTTCAATCGTTCTTCGGCGCTTGTAGCACTGATGATAAACATCTTCCAGTCCTTGAATTGACTTTCGCCCATCCAGAGACTGATTGTTGGGAGCAATCTCTTTTGGCAAATTTCAATCAGGGAGGAATCCGGATTTCAAGACGGCAGCTTCATTACGGTTTGGCGAAACCGCTCAATGTAATTCCTTGTCAGCTCTTTCTCCCCTTGGACGACGTCCATGAGGGTGGACATTGTGATGTCCTGTCCTACTTCGTAGAATCTCTCCAAGAACATGCGCTCGAAGCCGACAAAGGAGTGGATACAGTTGTCTGGCAGGTTGCGATACCAGTCGATGGCGACTCCTTCCAATGCCCCGATGAATAATCGTGTGAGGATGGCATCATCATGGGGCAGATGGTCGGTGGTAACCTCGAAGTAAGTGATGTACCGACTTGCGAAGGTCTTGCCATCATAAGGATTGATATTAAACGGCTTATATCTTGGCGGGAAGGGGACATCCCTCAATGCAGCAGGGTACGGTTGCCGTATTCTGAGGTCTTGAGAATTTTCTCGAGCGTAAAACATGGCTCGGAGCTCCTGGACCTCTTTTCTCGCTTCGCGGGCCTCATCCACGGCGGTGGGGGCCGTTACTTTAGGAGGATTGTTGCCAGGGTTCGGTGCCGCTGAATTCGAGTCCGCATTGACCGTTGGACCCGTACTTGTTTGGCCAGGCGTCCCTCCTTGCAGAGTTGGAAGGGCCGCTTTGATCTCGTCCACGGACTTGACCAAGGCAAGCAGTATGGCCTCATAGTATCGATACGTTGGCGTTCACTGGAACCACCTTGGTTACTGTCCGTCATGAATATCGTTCTTACGTGAGGAGAGATGGGCGGAGCGGTGGAGGAAGCGCCCTCCGAGTCATACCCTTGTAGCGAGAAGTCATCGGGATATGTGGGAATATTCTCCTCTGGTTTGGACTCAGAAGGAACAGTACTCGCAGTCTTCGAGTTTGCCTCGTCTTGGGAGTTGTGGACGTCCTCGGGGACGTCAGGGTCTGCTGCATTTGATGGGAGAGTTGTTTCCCCCGGCTCGTCTTCTTGGAACATCGGATTGTCGTAGAGGTTCGGAGGAGTGCTACCCCCAGTCCCAGCAACCCCCAGTGGTGTGGACGACGAATCTCCCACTGTAGCAGATTTCGTCTTAGAACGGGTACCTTAAAAAACTCTGGTGGTGGGCACCCGCTTAGAAGACAGTCTCTTAGTCATAGTGGTTAAAATCTTTGGGCTGGAAACATTTGTCTTCTTTTCTCTCCCGTCGGCGGGGACTTTCTGAGCAGAGTTGCAAGAGACGACGGGAAGTGTCTCATCTTCTGAAGACGGCTGTTGCAGTCTTTGAAAGACAAATTGCCGATCTTTTTGCACTGTCACGTTATTGCAACAACAGTTAACGATGACTTGGGTGCAGTGATGCCCGTGGGAGGACTCTTTGCACCCCGATGCATCTTCTCTTTCCTTGCGTTTATGGAGGATGGACTCACGCAAGTCAGATGGGTCTGGATCAATCCTGTTCGCTCCCTGGATTTTGGGAGACTTTTACGAACCTCTCTGTCTGTTTGCCACCGGGGGCTGGACTCGAGTGGTTCTGTATAACATCCCATCTGAGGCCCGTATAACAGTATACGGTACACTCGGATGGTCATAGATCGGATCAGCAGACCGAGCTTGCCAAGCTCGTGCTGCCCTAGACTTCTTCGCTCTAGTGCATAAGGGCACATAGTAGGAAGAGTCTAGGTGATGCTGGAGAGGGTCAGACATATCCTCTTGAGAGCACAAGAGATCAGGACCATAGGAGAGGCGGTCGAAGATAGAGCCACGTGGGGTAGGCGTCATGCGGCTGTCATCAATAACCTTCATGCGGCTGGCAGGCGTAGCCGCTTAGGTTTTCTTCATGCAGCTGGGAGTCTCGGTCGCATGAGTTTTCTTCATGCGGCTGGATGATCTGGCCGCATAGACCTCCTTCATGCGGCTGGCAGTTTCAGCCGCATGAGCATCCTGCATGTGGTTGGTAGACTTGGCCACATGAGTGTTCGGCTTCTTCTTAGGGCGTATAGAATCACTCTTTGTCCCTGCAAGTCCAGCATCATAGTGCTTTCCTCTGTCGAACTTGGGGACAGCAGAGTTCTCTACGGCTCAAAGTGGAGCCGTATGAGAGTCGCCCTCGCCGTCTTGTGTTGCAGAGAGTACCCCGTCCAGAGCTTATGGAGGAGCAAATAATTTTGGCCTCCACTCGCAGCGAGCTTTCTTTGTGCGGATTCGCTTCTGGGCCAGGCCAACACTTCCTTCAGAGAGCATTTCTTCAAATGCCTATTGGTCAAAGCGGACGACCATCTTCTGTTGCGTGGAGCCAAGTTTGGCTGCATCCGATTGCGTTACCAACTCCTCAGCTGTGGAGAAGTTTATCTCCAGCAGAGTCGCCATCGTATTTGCCATAAAATATATGTCACTCCCCAATCCTGGAATACGTATTTTAAATACGTAAACCGATAAATTATATTTACCTTAAATTTATACGATATTTATTATGCAGTATTTCTTCATGCATTTCCTAAAAATATTCGACAAAATATTATTTCCTAATTTATTTTCTGCATTTGGGCCTACAGTTTTGGCTCATTTGGGTAACCTATTCTTGGTTCACCAATGGTTCATCATGAACCCTTTGGTTCATCATGAACCCTTGGGTTCAAGATTCTATATAATAACTCATCTTATTCTCTCTCCTCTCATTTTACTTTCTCTCATTTATTTCCTCCACCAACCAAGGGAAGTACCAACTTGCTCAAGAGATAGATCCATATTTTGTCATTGATTTTCTTACAAAACTATTTGCCAAAACATGTTCTTCTCCTCAATCTATACTAGTTTAGAACTTGGAAATTTCTATTTTGAAGCTTTGATTTTTGTAGATCTAAGTTTTAATCATTTTCGGATTTTGCATGGTTTGATCTACTTTAGTTCGATTTTATGGGTTTTTGATGCTTCCATGTGGAAGAGCATTCAGTTTCACCCAAGATGGAACTTTGGAAATCCAGATTTGGAGTTCGGATGGCCAAGTTGTGATGCTTTGAAGCTTTGGGTTCATCCATGGTGTTCTTGCTGTTTGGGGAAGACAGTGAGCAGTGTGCTTCTGTTTGAGCACGCTTCCTGTTGGAAGCGTGTCTCTCCTTGAGTCTGCGTGACTTTTCACGCAGATCTCTCCTTGAGCTTGCGTGACTTTTTACGTAGATCTCTCCTTGAGTCTGCGTGACTTTTCACGCAGATCTCTCCTTGAGTCTGTGTGACTTTTCACGCAGCTCTCTCCTTGAGCTTGCGTGACTTTTCACGCAGCTCTCTCCTTGAGCTTGCGTGACTTTTTACGCAGCTCTCTCTTCTTGAGCTTGCGTGACTTTTCACGCAGCTCTCTCTCCTTGAGCTTGCATGACTTTTCACGCAGCTCTCTCCTTGAGCTTGCGTGACTTTTCACGCAGCTCTCTCCTTGAGCCTGCGTGACTTTTTACGCACGCTGCCGTGAGTGAGCCTGTATGACTTTTCACGCAAGCTGCCTTGAGTGAGCCTGCATGACATTTCACCCCTGGAGCGTGCGTGCTTTTGTGCGTACGCATTTGATATTTTATCAGATATTATATGCCCATTTTATATCCTTACGTCTTTTGTCCTGAGCATGATATGAGCACTAATGTGACCCCGGAGAACAAAGTGTTCCTACCCGATACATGTACCTGAATGTCCCAGTTCTTGTTCATGCTCGACAAATGACTCGTAACTCCACGTGACGTATTTGCAATGATGCATTACACTAAGGAGGGTGGCACATGTTGACATACTGATTGACATGGATCCTCTTTGGGGTACTCGTACTAAAGTACGACTTTAGGGGGATAATCATGCAGGCCACAGCATGTGAGTCCAAGATTTCACCTAGGGTTAAATTAGGCAACTAAACATACTAGATGCATGGGGAGGGCAAAATCCCGAGATCGTGTTACACCAGCCGCCTTAAGATCTTGTCTTGACGTGCCGGCTGGTCTCCACGGATACGGTGTCATCTGCAACGAGTGGATGACTGTATCCGATTAATTCCTGCTATATATTATATGTTTTAGCAAGGTGGCCTTACGAGGGACCTGTGCTCAATCATACCTGTCTACGCGAACCCCTGGGTTGGCTAGCCTTGCTGGAAAGATACGATCTGAGGATTTTCTCATAACATGACGCGAGGATAACCTCGTCCCACTAGAAACTCGTAGACTTGATTGGCCGTGAAAATGACTTGCTTGTATCCTATTACCTTTCGTGAATAACTGAGGGAAGCAGACTATCATGGTACGTGATCCAATCCATGTTCGTGTTTGATTGTTGGGTTGGTTATCGTAATAAGATAGGCTGTGGACCGAAGTTATGAACGGAAGACTTATTCTGGTTGTGAAGTGCTACTTCTGTGAATGACTGAGGAACATGGTCTATCATGGTACATTATCCAATCCATGTTCTTGTTTGATTGTTGGGTTGGTTATTGTGCTACGATAGGCTATCGACCGATGTCACGATCAGGAGATTTTATTGTTTATACCGTTTAACTTATGTGAAAGTTATAGAGTACGACACGTCCCAACTCCATGCAGCACCTTTTATCCTTGTTTGGTTGTAAGGGTGCCATATGGGTTCGAAGATGTTGCGCTACTCTATAATAGTAGCATAAGTATTACTATTATCAATCATTCTATTAGCTGAGTTTTAATCTTAACTCTTGTGTCCTTTTGGCGGTACCTGCTATTCGGGGCTGACCCCGCTGGTTTTGTTTGGCCAGATCTCGTAGCAGAGCCGGAGGACACGATCTTCCTTCCTGACATCCATGGTGCATACTAGGAGCATGGCAGTTCGGGGACTCGAGTGGGTTTCTTCTCCACCACTTCTGCTTATACTTTTTGCGGCGTTTAGCCACCGGCACCTGTTAGCCGGATTACTCGATATTTTGTGTCAGTACATAATTGTAATTAAACAGACTGCAGCTGTGTATAATTTTGTACTTCTGACTCTCTGAGATAGCTAAATTATAAAGCTAGTCTCTCATGACCATTTTGATGAAGCGTCGGGGACGCCTTACTGCTTTATCTTTAATGTTCATTTAATTGCTGATGTGACTTGATTGATTGAGACATAGAACTCTATGGGACCATAGGAGACTTGATTGTAGCATGTACCCCCTAGTCTCTCGACAGCCATGATCGCCGTATGACGTTCCGTACCTCATATGGAGTAGCTGGCCTAGTCCGTCTCCGTATTTCGGTACTGGGGCATGACAAGGTTTTAGTGGTGGCCCATGCAGGTCTCATTTTCAGACTTGTGGGGTATTACGAATTATTAGGAGTCTCAATCAAAACTTGTTCCCCTTAAAATTCTGTTTCGAATTCTCTGTCCTTGCCTTGACCTCTAACCTGACTTGCATCCTCAAAATCTTTCTCGTTCGGACTTGATAATCTATTATCTTTCTCTGTAGGGGTGCTTCATTCTCAGTAGCGGATGAGGCCCATGAGGAAGAGCAGCAAGAGCATGGCTCGACTGGGCGCCAGCAGGGGAGAGAACCTTCCCCAGGGCAGACACGAGCAGAAATGGAACCAGAGGTAGTACAGCCGCCGGTTATTGAAACTCCTGCAGCACCAGCAGCGACGGCAGTACCAGACGCCGTAGCACTCCTGGAGATCATCCGGGGGTTTCTTGTCACTAACCAACAGCAACAGACTCGGCAGCAGGAGCAGAACGTGTTGTTGAACCAAGGGATTCAGTTAGCTCTTAAGAGGAGTGTCGGGGCTGACTCGGGAGCATCAGGAAGGTTTCGTCGCTTGAACCCGAGGTATTTTGATGGCACGGAGGATGCCATCACTGCGGATGCCTGGATTCAAGATATTGAAGCCATTCTTGTGGCAGCCAAGGTTTCAGATGAAGAGAAGGTTGATCAGGTCAAACTGGTACTTCAGGATCTTGCCCGCGACTGGTGGGCATCAGAAGAAGTTGGTGCAAGACGCCCTGTTCGTTGGACCACCTTCAGTGACAGATTCAAGGCCAAGTATTTTGGCGTAGTAGCTCGATATGAACTCCAGCAGAAGTTTATCAGTCTCAAGCAAGCAGGCAAGACCGTAGATGGGTATGCAGCGGAGTTCTGCAGATTGTGCCATTTCGTACCAGCAATGGTGGCAACGGAGCCAGAGAAAGCTATGAGGTTCCAGTAGGGACTTTATTTGGAACTATTACAGCTTGTGGAAGGACATGACTACCAGATGTTTGACGCTATTTTGACGGCCGCTCGGAGGCACGAGCTTATCCAGCAGAGGTTGGCATCGAGGACAGGAGGTCAAAAGAGATCTCATTCCCAGGTTGGAGGAGGAGCAATGCAGCAAACATCGGCACCAGCACCCGGTGTACGTATTCATGATGTAGGAGCACCGCGGAGGACGGTCGTGTCAACTAATACAGCGCCAGCTCGGCATCAGCAGCCGAGGATCCAACAACAGCGTCAGGGAACACCCCAGGACTGTACATTCTGTGGGAAGGCAGGGCACACGAGGGAGGTGTGCCGGTCAGCGAATGGCTTATGCTTGAGGTGTGGTAGTTCAGACCACCGTATCTCCACTTGTCCTGTGATACAGAGGCCAGGAGGGCCAGCTCAGCAGTTTCCAGCATTGCCAGCTCCGGTGGCAACCCCGAGTGGAGGGCCAGTATTAGCAGTAAGGCCCCTAGCCCAGCGTCTACCAACGCAGGCTCAGATATTCCGCCAGGCACAGGAAACCGAAGGCTCTCAGAGGCAGCAACAGCATGGTCGAGGAAGGCCGCAACAAGGAGCTCAACGGGGCCAGGGACAAGCTCTCACATTATCCTTGGAAGAGGCTCTAATGTCTAGTGACGTGGTGGCAGGTAAAATTCTCGTCACCTCATTTCCCGCTGTAGCATTATTTGATTCAGGTGCTACTCATTCATTCATCTCTGCACAATATGCTACACGGATTGGATTAGAGTTTGAGGCATTGCCGGAGAGGATGGATATACTCACCGGCAATGGGCTCGTAGAAGTTAGCAGAGTACACTTTTCATGTCCGGTGGAGGTGTGTGGGCATTTACTGTCCGCATTATTGATTGAATTCCCTATGGGGAATTTTGATGTCGTTCTTGGCATGGACTGGTTGAGAGACAGTCATGCGACAATTGATTGCAGAGGAGGTAGGGTCATATTCAGCATTCCTGGGATGGAACAGTTCATCTTTACTCGAACCTTGAAGAATCAGGCCGGAGGCGTCATCTCAGCAGCAGTGTCAGAGCCGGGACAGATTCCGAGAGTGGTCGAAGATTTTTTCGACGTCTTCCCTGATGAGCTCCCAGGGATACCTCCAGTCAGAGAGGTAGAATTTAGCATTGAGTTGAACCCTGGAACAAGGCCTATTGCAGACAGAGTTTACAGAATGTCGCCGTCAGAACAGGATAAGTTGTATTAACATGAAGAAGAGTTGAAGTCTAAGGGATTCATCCGAGATAGTAAATCACCCTAGGCCGCGCCAGTAATTCTAGTTCCCAAGAAGGATGGGTCGACAAGGATGTGCATCGACTACCGCAAGCTGAATGCAGTAACAGTGAAGAATAAGTACCCACTACCTAGGATTGATGACCTGTTTGACCAGTTGAGCAAGGCCAGCGTCTTTTCCAAGATCGATCTTCGGTCAGGATACTATCAAGTAAGAGTCCGGGAGCAAGACATACCGAAGACAGCATTCGGATCTAGATATGGGCGTTATGAGTTTTTAGTAATGCCCTTTGGACTAACCAACGCCCCCGCAGTATTCATGGATTTAATGAACCGCATCTTTCTGCCGTATTTGGATAAATTTGTGGTGGTGTTCATAGATGACATTCTTGTCTATTCCAGCGGCGAAGAGGAGCATGAGAAACATCTTAGGACTGTCTTACGGACATTGAGGGAGCATCAACTTTATACGAAGCTCGACAAGTGTGAATTCTGGTTAGATCATATTTCGTTCCTGGGGCATGTAATTTCTGGGGCAGGAGTGTCAGTGGATCCGAAGAAGATTAAGGCCGTAGAGCATTGGCCAGTCCCGAGAACGGTTGCAGAAGTACGAAGTTTCTTAGGATTAGCTGGTTACTACAGAAGGTTCGTGGCGGACTTTGCCAAGATCTCTGCGCCCTTAACGCGTTTGACGCACAAAGACGTAGAGTTTGTTTGGTCAGCTAGCTGTCAGGCATCATTTAAAGAATTGAAGAAGTGATTGATCTCAACCCCGATCTTGACGCTTCCAGTAGAAGCGGGAGGCTTTACAGTATACTGTGACGCATCTGGGAAGGGTCTTGGATGTGTATTGATGCAGCACGGAAATATGATAGCATATGCGTCTCGACAGCTTCGAGATCATGAGAAGAATTACCCGACTCATGATTTGGAGTTAGCAGCTGTGGTGTCTTCACTCAAGTTGTGGAGGCATTATTTATACGGAGATCGGGTAGAGATCTATACTGATCATAAGAGTTTGAAATATGTATTCACGCAGCGAGATTTGAACATGAGGCAGAGAAGATGGTTAGAACTACTGAAGGATTTTGACTTAGATCTTCAGTATCATCCAGGCAAGGCGAATATAGTTGCAGATGCACTGAGTAGGAGAGACAGTGCCTTTATCTTGACCTCGCAGAAGCATATTTTAGAAGACCTTCAGAGTATGGGAATCGAAGTAGTTTTGCCAAGGGATATAGGAAGAATAACAAGTATGCAGATTCAGTCAACCTTAGTAGAGAGGATAAGGACAGCACAAGCAGGAGATCCACAGATTCAGAAGTTGCGGTCGGAGTGTGAATCAGGCCGTAGGAAGGAGTTAGTGATTCATAAAGATGGTACGCTCAGGTTTGGAAACAGACTCTGTGTACCGAGTGGAGACCTTCGGCAAGAAGTTATGTCCGAAGCTCATAGTTCTATTTACTCCATTCATCCTGGAGGGACGAAGATGTATCGAGATATCAGACAGTTCTTTTGGTGGAATGGCATGAAAAGAGAGATAGCAAGATTTGTATCCAAGTGTCTGGTATGTCAGCAGGTGAAATCCGAGCAGCAGAGACCAGCAGGGTTGCTACAGCCGCTTCCTATCCCAGAATAGAAATGGAAGCACATCACGATAGATTTTGTGACCGGTTTACCTAGATCCCCGACTGGTAAGAATGCAGTCTGGGTAATAGTAGATCGACTCACGAAGGTCGCTCATTTCCTTCCCTTCCGAGTTGGACAGACTACTGAGCAGTTAGCAGAAATATACATGAAGCAGATAGTAAGGCAGCACAGTGTTCCAGTTAGTATAGTATCAGATCGGGATACGCGGTTTACTTCCCATTTTTGGCGGAGCTTACACTAAAGTTTGGGAACCAAGTTAAGATTCAGTACTGCTTATCATCCACAAACTGACAGGCAATCAGAAAGAACCATTCAGACGTTAGAAGATATGCTACGGGCGTGCACCTTGGATTTTGGCGGATCTTGGGAGGATCACCTTCATCTAGTGGAGTTCTCCTATAACAACAGCTATCAGGCTAGCATTCAGATGGCCCCGTTCGAAGCATTGTACGGAAGAAAGTGCAGGTCCCCTTTGGCATGGGACGACGTTGGAGAACGGAAGTTGTTGGGACCAGAGATGATCACGCAGACTGTGGAGATAGTTAAGTTGGTCAGAGAGCACCTTCGAGTTGCACAGGACCGATATCGTCATTGGGCAGATCAGCATCGCAGGCCTCTAGAGTTCAGAGTTGGCGACCAAGTATTTCTGCGGATTTCGCCTACTCGGGGTATCATCAGATTTGGAACCCGAGGAAAGCTTAGTCCAAGATACGTTGGTCCTTTTAAGATTCTCGCTCGGGTAGGCGATGTAGCTTATCGACTTGTCCTTCCACCTTCGTTGACTGGCATACATGATGCGTTTCTGTAGGCCTTTAAAAATGACAGTCACGCTGAGTTGATCAGGACAGAGTCAAAAGTCACGCTCAGTTGATCAGGACAATATTTACAAATCACGCTGGGGAGACAGCTCATCATTTGTCAGAGAGTACTTATGACTGACAGCACAACAGTCGAAGAATGTCTCTTCGTATGCCACATATGCACAGAATTCGAGAGATCACAGCCGTCTATTGCGTGATTTTCGAAATCTTCTTCAACAAGACTCAACCTTCGTCAAGTTGGCGTACCAAAAAAGCTTCTTGTCATTTAATGTGACTGACAAAAGCAATCACTGCCAGAGATTTTGTGTCAGTCGAGGCACGCTGAATCAAGACAGCTGGCAGTTCTATCCCAAGTCTGCGTGTATTTTGAGTTTTCACTCAAATCTGCGTGGGTTCTGAAGTTTTCTTACTCAAATCTGCGTGGATTCTGAAGTTTTTTTCCTCAAGTCTGCGTGGATTCTGAAGTTTTCTTCATCAAAGTCTGCGTAGATTCTGAAGCTTCTTGTCCCGAGTTTGCGTGGATTTTGAAGCTTTCTACCCCAAGTCTGCGTGGATTTCGTCTTCACCAAGTCTGCGTGGATTCTGAAGCTTCTTGCCCCAAGTTTGCGTAGATTTTGAAGCTTTCTACCCCGAGTCTGCGTGGATTTCGTCTTCAACAAGTCTGCGTAGATTTCATCAAATTAGAGTACGTGGCAGCCATGCCACTGATCTCTCGCCTGCGTGTCCTGTAACTTGCACACGACTCATGCATGATTGCCATGTGTCCAACAGTTACAGGCCACATCCAGTAACTGCTCACAACCTTGTGTATATTAAATCCTGCGTGATTTTCAACTAAGCACAGGCTGTGAAGACAATTATCTTTTCAGTTATTATTTTTTGACTCTATAAATAGAGTTCTTTTTCTCATTTCATTGGACAGATACATAGTTATCTACTGTCAAAATTTTGAGAGCTTTTCTTCTTCGCATAGTCCAAGGGATAAAGTGATCGTCTTCTAGATCAGATTCCCACAGTTGTAATTTTCCCAGATACACAACAAATAAAGGAATTTATTTATGGAAAACAAATTGGCGACTCTGCTGAGGAAAACCATTTTCTCTTCTGAGATGGCAACAACTCAATGCGATACTTCGTCAATCGGCTCGACGAAGAAGGTGATGATGATCCAATTCGATCAACTCGCCTATGAAGAAATGCAGCGGGCTAAGAGTGGTAAGCCCACTACAGCCTCCATCATTACTGCCAAGTCGAAGGGACACTCTGTCTATGTCCCTAAGAATCAGTTGGCAGCCAATGGTAAAGTCTCTGCCACAGTGTCTGCTCCTAACACTGGCAAGAACTCTACTGCAAGCACGCACACTCTTGTGCGCTCAAAGATGACAGCAATCAAAGATCACGCTAACAGTATTGGCTTCTTAGCCAAATCTGTTCCAGTGTGTGTCTCCAAAGTTGAAAGTCACGCTGACAGTACTGGCTCCTTAGCCAAATCTGTTCCAGCGTATAATTTCAACCTCAAAAGTCACGCTGACAGTACTGGTTCCTTAGCCATGTCTGTTCCAGTGTGTAATTCTAAAATCAACAATCACGCTAACAATACTGGCTCCTTAGCCAAACATGTTCCAGTGTATATTTCCGAAGTCAGAAGTCACGCCAACAGCACTGGTTCTTTAACCAAGCCTGTTTCAGCGTGTATTTCATCTAAGAAGAATAGCTCTTTAGCTATCTCTTCTTCTTTGCCAAGTTCTACCAGAACTGGGGGTGGTCTTCCACACAAAGTCCCTTCGAAAAGAAATAACTCTTTAGTTGTTTCTTCTGCTCCTGTAGTTTTTACTTCAGGAACAGCTTTGACTGACAATTTTATTAGTCAAAGAAAAGGAGATGGTCTTTTGACTACTCTTTCTTCTGGACATTCTATGTCTCAAAACTTGAATGAGTCTAAGAAGAAACATTCCTTAATATTTTCTTCTATGACTTCTTCGAATTGGGCACAGAATTTGTCTAGAAAAGGTCTGTTACCAACTCCTAATCAAGGGGGTGGTTCAACTCTTCCTTCTCTGCAAATATCCAGATCAATGGAAGGAAAACTCCATGTTTCCAAAACCAATGTGTTACCTCCAACTGATCTAAGAACAAAAATTAACACTTCTGGTGTTAAGAAACCATACCAGTTGGAAACAAGGATAAGAGATCCAGATGCAGAGTATGCAAGAAACTATATGGCTCATATTAATCATTCTCTATATAATCAAGAGCCATCAAGACCCAAGAACAGGAAATATACTCCTCAATCTTCACAAACAGATTTACGAGAATATCTTCAACAGAAGAGAAGAAGTGATTCTGTGTCAAAGGACCATGCTGAATGTGACTTCTATCTAAGAGTCATAATTCAATGCAGATGTCAATCAATGGCTCATGATCATGTTGATCATGAAAGTGACTTCCAGCCAAGAGTCACAATGCAATGCAGATGTCAAACAAAACGACAAACTGTCTTCAATCGGATTCAGTGTGAACCTATGCCTGATGAAGATGAGCCTTTGTTTGCTTCTGTCAATATGACCTCTCGGGATGCTGGGGGTAGAGTTGATAGTCCAGATGGAGTATATAGAAATACCAGAGCAAGAGTCCTGGCCTCTAGTCAAAGAAATTTGATCTCTGAAGATGATTCTGAATTCCTTGGAGAATCTAACTTCCCACCTCTTCCTACTGGGGGTAGTTCTCCTATAATTGACTTTGATGCACAAAGCAATGATTCAGAACAAACAATATCTACCAGTTCATCAATAATTCCTCGTATAGTCACGACTTATATGGTTGATAGGAATACTGATGAACCTTCTTCTTCTTTGACTCCTCAAGATCAAAGAATTGCTTCTTTGGAACAACAAATGAAGTCTATGGCTGATACTATGAAGTCGATGTATGAACTCATGGCAACACAGATGCAAAATCGACAGACTATACCAGATGCCATACCAACTGACACTGATATGAGTCCAGTACAAGTTCCTCCAGCAGTACAATCCAATACTCCTGGACCAGCTCAACCAAACCCTAGTCTCTCTGGAGCTGGGGGTAGTGCTTACAATGTTGTTCCTCCTCCCAACTATTCTCTACAAGTTACAACTCCACAATCTTCTGGAGTTGTTAATGAAGAATTGAGGAATCTCAAAACTCAATTCGAGGCATACAAACAGAAAGATGGTTTACAAAGGTTAGGCATCAAACAACCTTATCCGATAGAATGGAAGCAAGTATCGTATCCTCCTAAATACAAGCCTCCCACTATCTCATTCTATGATAGAACCACTTCTCCAAGTCAGTTCATTAATCACTTTGAAGTGATGACTGATCAGCTGCAACCAAGCGACGCCCTCCTTACTCGGATGTTTGCTGGATGTCTCAAGGGAACGGCTTATGAATGGTATAGAAGTCTCCCAGATGGGAGCATTACCTTATTTTCCAGTTTCAAACAGATGTTTCTTGAACGGTTCTATGAAGGGCTCAATGACATGACTATGTTTGCTCTTATTAGAATCAAGCAGAAAAATAATGAAACTACAGAAGAGTACATTGAACGGTTTCAAAGAGAAGCTCTGAAGATGCCTCTTGGAACTCCTGATGCTGTCACCATCGACACATGCAAATCAAACTTATTGCCAATCATCAGCATGTGGACAGGATCCACTCAATTCCAAGACTGGTCTTCTTTCATAGTTAGTGCCAAGGCCGCAGAAATTAGTGCTGAAACCTTCAAAGGTTTAGGAGTGCAGATGACTCCTAAAGAAACAGGTCAAGGTACTAACAATAAAAACAATGCTCGCAAAGGAAAAGAAACTCTTGAAGTTAATCTTCAGAGCAAAGATGCATCAACTGTTCAAACTTCTCCTACAACTCAACAACCAAGAACACCTCGCCTCAAAGAAGAATACTCTTTCGATGACGACGATGTCCTTGGTATCTTTGAATGTCTGCTGAAAGGTAATAAGATATGCCAGGACTTGATCCACAAATTGATGTCTTCGCTTGGAGTTATGAAGATATGCCAGGACTTGATCCACAAATTGCAACTCACAAGCTCAATATCTTGTCGAATGCTAAACCGGTCAAACAACAACAGCGACGATTTCGTCCAGACATTATGGATGCAATTGAAGTTGAGATCAATAAACTCATAACCTCCGGGTTTATTAGAGAGGAACAACATCCTGATTGGGTGGCTAACATAGTTCCTGTCCTTAAAAAGACTGGCAAGGTCAGAGTATGCATAGACTTCCGCGATCTCAATGCGGCATGCCCTAAAGACGAATTCCCTCTACCAATCACTGATGTCATGATTGATAATACCTGTGGATTTAAGCGGATGTCATTCATGGACGGGTATTCTGGATACAATCAGATTAAAATGTTTTCAGATGACGAAAAGCACACTTCTTTCAGAACGTCGATCGGTACATACTGTTATACAGTTATGCCATTCGGTCTCAAGAATGCAGGAGCAACTTATCATCGAGCTATGAGCACTATATTCCGTGAACATTTGCGGAAAACAGTCGAATGCTATGTTGATGATATTGCAGTCAAAAGTCGACAAAAGGAGGATCATATCCAAGATTTGAAGACTATATTTGATCTAATGCGTAAGCATCAATTAAAGATGAACCCTACTAAGTCCTTCTTAGGCGTCTCTAGTGGTAAATTTCTCGGCTTCGTCATTACCTCAAAAGGTATACACGTGGATCCCGAGAAGATCAAAGCCATCCAAGAGATGCGTCTTCCACGCACCTTAAACGAGCTACGAGGATTTCAAGGAAGGATCGCTTATATCAGGAGATTCATTTCTAATTTATCAGGACGCTGCAGACCATTCAACAAACTTATGAAGAAAGGTGTTTCTTTTGTCTGGAATGATGAATGTCAGAAAGCATTCGATGATATAAAATAATACCTGATGAGCCCTCCAGTATTGGTACCTCCCGTTTCAGGAATTCCATTTCTCCTATATACTCGAGCAATGAGTCATTCATTGGGTGCATTACTCGCTCAAAAGAATCAAAATGGTCACGAACAAGCCATCTACTATCTCAGTCGTACTATGACCGGAGCTGAACCTCGATATTCACCGGTCGAAAAAGAATGTCTAGCCTTGATGTTCGCTGTTCAAAAGACACGACATTATATCATTGGCCAGACTATTCATGTCATCTCCAGGATCAATCCTATACGGATCATGATGAAGAAACCCAGTGTTTTGAATTCTCGATTAGCTAACTGGGGAATCCTACTTGCTCAGTATGACATACATTATATTCCTCAGAAGTCAGTCAAAGGACAAGCTTTAGCTGATTTTTTGGCTGCTCATTCAATTCCAGAAGATTCAAAACTTTATGACGAAATTCTAGATGAAGTCCTAGATTCAAACCAAATTGCTGAAGAAGATCCTACTTGGCGTCTATTCTTTGATGGAGCTTCAAGGATAAGTCCTAATGGTGATATTGTCGCTGGAGTTGGAATCGTTCTTGTATCGCCAGAAGGTCTTGCTATCCAAAGAGCTTATTCTCTCGATCAGCCATGTTCAAACAATGTAGCTGAGTACAACACATTACTCATTGGTCTTCAACTCGCTAAACATCTAAATATTCAACATTTGGAGGCGTACGGAGACTCTAAACTCATTGTCAATCAGATAAGGGGTACTTATGAAGTCCGCCATCAAGATCTGGTTCCTTATCAAAGATCAGCTATAATTATGGCTTCTTCGTTTGAAGAATTCTTTATTGAACATGTTAGACGAGCATGTAACACAGAAGCTGATGCTCTAGCTAATCTTGAAGTGGTGTTGGCTATCCCAATTAGACGACAACAAATGATTATTGTTCGCAATCGAGAATTATTTCATCTTAAAAATAACCTGACCCTAGGACTTCCAGTTGACATTGAAAAATCAACATCTCATGACGTCAACACAACAAGAGGATTTGGATTTAGTCGTAAATCTTTATCATCTTCATCTGATTCCAGCATGGAATTCATCTTCAGTCATTCGGCCGAGAATCAAAATACGGATACGGATTGGAGACTTCCTTTCTTAGATTTTGTATTGTATGATATTCTTCCGGATGATTCGAGTGAAGCAGCATCTATCAGACGACGATTATTCTGATTCTATTATAATCATACAACAAAGACCTTATATCGTCGAGCCTATGATGGTTTACTTCTCCGATGTGTTGCCGGTGACGAGGCTCAACAAATTATTCGTGAAGCACATGATGGAATTTGTGGAGCACATCAGCCTGGACCAAAACTTTAAGACCGTATTCGACGTATGGGTTATTATTGGCCTACTATGGTATCAGACGCCATCGAATATGCAAAGAAGTGTAAAGCTTGTCAAATTTACGCAGATTTTATTCATCAACCTTCGGAATTTCTACATCCGACGGCAGCATCATGGCCCTTCGAAGCTTGGGGCATGGACATTATTGGTCCGATCAATCCGCCGTCATCCAAGGGTCATCGGTTTATTCTTGCAATAACCGATTACTTCTCCAAATGGGCCGAAGCCATTCCTTTGTCTGAAGTTAAGACATCCAATGTTATTTGCTTTATTAAGCACCACATCATCTATAGATTTGGTGTTCCTCGATGCATTATTCATGATAACGGACCACAGTTCGTCAGTCAGAAGTTTACTCGATTCTGTGACGATCACCGGATCAACAATGTGGCTTCTATCGCATATAATCCGGCAGCTAACGGATTAGCAGAAGCTTTCAACAAGACCATCATCAAACTCCTAAAGAAGTTTGTCTCTACTAACAAACGTAATTGGAGTGAGAAGCTCGGTGAATGTTTGTGGGCTTATCGCACTACAGTTCGTAATGCTACTAAATATACACCCTTCTCTCTGGTGTATGGTTGCGAAGCTATTCTTCCATTAGAGATTCAAATTCCTTCTTTAAGGATAGCAATCGCTAATTAACTCACTGCAGAAAATAATGATCGTCTTCGACTTCAAGAATTAGAAGCTCTGGATGAAAAGCGATTATCTGCTCAACAGAATATTGAATTCTATCAAGCTAGAATTTCAAGAGCTTTTAATAAGAAAGTCAGAATTCGGGCGTATCAAAAAGGAGAACTTGTTCTAACAGTCAGACGTCCTATGACTATGACTCATATGAGCAAGGACAAATTTGACGCAAAGTGGGAAGGACCCTATATTGTGAGCAAAGTTTTCTCAAATGGAGCTTATCAACTCTCAGAATTGGATGGTCGAAAAGTTTTGATGCCTATTAATGGCAAATTCCTTAAAAAGTACTATGTATAAATGTAAATGCTTGCAATCATCAGACAGTTTCATGTTTAGAAATAAAATTTTTATTTTATTTTTATCATGAATGATGATACATGATATTAAAGAAGATCACTATCATCCTTTTCTATATTTGGATGTGAGCCACTGCCGTCCTTCTCGAAGACGTGATCAGCAAAAGAGTCGAGAACCTCCTTGCTAGAACCCACGAGGAACTTGCAAACGGCCATCCTCATGGCTTCTTCTTCTTCAGTCTTTCCTGGTTCGAGCAAAAAATCCAGAATGTCCCTTGGTGGCTTGGGTGCAGACGAACCTTCGCCTGCTTCTGTCTTCTTCGATTGAACTGGATCAGCAGGGTGTTCTTCAGTGCCTTTCTGAACTTTTGAGGCAATTCCAGTTTTCTTGGATGCTTCTTCAGACGACATTTTTATGTTTGAAAGAAGAAGTGTTCGTTCTTATCAGATTTCTGCTATATTTATAGGCAGAAGTTCTACAAATAATGAAATGTCACGTTCATTCGACGGTTCATCCATCCATTAATTGCGTTCATACGACGATTCACACATTCATTAATACTTGACGGTTCATCCGTTCATTTATTCGTCCGTTCATGATCTTCTATCAATTTATTAAGTGGGGATTCGTTATTGATCACGTTTTCATAACCTCTGAATTAATTCTGAATCTACTTGCTCATTTGTCATTTTTGACCTCTGCATAGAAATCAATCTATTTTCTTTTGAGTTCCTACATATTATCACGTCCATAATACCTCTGATAATATCATATACTCTAAAACAAAAAAGAAGATTTCATTATTTATCATGTCCACAATTCATCCCCAAATACAAATCTTTGAGCATAGAAGAATTATCATTTCCATTCTTATTTCACCACAAAAAGTCTATTACATTTTCTTAGACTTTCTTACAAATCATAATGGAAATCTATTACAAATCTTGGATTTTCATTCTACACCACAACAATAACCTAATAGAGATCTATCTTCTTCTTTGGATCTTCTCCGTCGGACCTTCTCCGTCAGGTTCGTTGTTGGTGGCAGTTCCTGACTGTCTGGGTCCCAGTCACGACCAGATCAGCAAGAATCAAACTCTGGTCTTCTCTCTCAGACGAGAGGAGAACCACAGAGTATGGCAGCCCGAAGTCGTGGTGCTGCCAATACAACTGGTGGATTGGGGGTAACCTCTCAAGGAAGACAGGAATGTATCCAAACCTTGGGATACAATTCCTAGTTCTCCCGTGAAAGGAACTCTACTACCCGATTTCTCGGGGTAGAGTTGACTCCACCATCCAACTCTCGTGTATAAAGGCTCTTCCTACCATCTGAGGAAGACCCTTCTATCCCACGAAGAGTTCTGAGTTGTCTGATTTACGCGTCAAAAGCGTATGAGCTCCCTGATGTAGATGTCAGCAGGATATTCTCCACAGCATCCACATCCCCAATGCCAGTTCTGAAGAAAATTTTTAGCCAAGTTTCTGCAGAAAGTATCAACAGAAATCATTCAGTGTGCATTTATCAAACAGAGACAGGCGTGTATTGTTCAAATCAGAAACAAGAAACAGAAAGCCTATCTTCAACAGCAAAAATAGTACACGTATTACACTGACTTACCTTCAAGTTTGGTGCTAAGGATTGGCAAACTCATGCTTGATACAGTGCGCAGAAGTCGAACATTAGAAAACATTGCTTTCCTGTTTGAGAGTGAAATCTCCCAAAAATTTCATTCTCAGAGAAGAAGAAGAGGAATGGGAGATGAGTATCTGTAAAACTCTTCTATCTATTTAAAAGGGCAAAGTACAAGTCTATTCTTGGAAAAGATCCGCATAAATAGCGCTCGTAAACCGTGGAATGAGTGTTACGTGTGCTTTGGAAGACAGAGCAACATTAAAAATAGTCAAAGGGTGCTAATTAATATTATTCATTTATGCACGCAGATTAAACACAGAAGTTGTACTTCATTCTTCAAGACAGGCACTGATGGCCTTACAAAAGACAAAACAAAAAGAGTGCAACAAAAGCACAAAAGACACGCTCTATTTTCCAGAGCGACTGAGCTTAATGCCTAGTTCTTCTACGCTTTTGACCCCCATGCGGTGTAACAGAGCCTTCAACATTTTATGCTGCTCTATGAGGCTGCGCCCATCAGAAGAGAACGAGCCATCTAAGCCAAAATAGCTCAAGAAATTCTTGGCTAGTTGCAAGGGATCATCTTTGAGTTCGAAGACAAGGGGCTCTGGCTCTTCACCCCCAAAAGTAGGGTCATCATGGGAACAAAAGTCCAACTTGCGTGCTTCTTCCTCAGCTTCCTCTTTTGGTGTCATGTTGACGTAAGATGAAGATTAAATGAATCCTCTCCCTGTTTATATAACAGAGCTCGCCGGCGGTTCATATTCCACCATAAACTGGATGTAATCAGTCTCGGAAAATGAAGAGTCATCATGACATTTATTAAGTTCATTTGGATATTCTCAAAGAACTTCGAAGTCTTTTCGACTTCCGAAAAATTTGAAGTCATCTCAGCGTGACTGATTTCATTTTATCATCTTATTTTCAAAGTATTTCGAAAATTTGAAGTCTTTTCAATTTTTCGAAAACTTTGAAGGGGGTCTTGTAGGCCTTTAAAAATGACTGTCACGCTGAGTTGATCAGGACAGAGTCAAAAGTCACGCTCAGTTGATCAGGACAATATTTACAAATCATGCTGGGGAGACAGCTCATCATTTGTCAGAGAGTAATTATGACTGACAGCACAACAGTCAAAGAATGTCTCTTCGTATGCCACGTATGCACAGAATTCCAGAGATCACAGCCGTCTATTGCATGATTTTCGAAATCTTCTTCAACAAGATTCAACCTTCGTCAAGTTGGCGTACCAAAAGAGCTTCTTGTCATTTAATGTGACTGACAAAAGCAATTACTGCCAGAGATTTTGTGTCAGTCGAGGCACGCTGAATCAAGACAGATGGCAGTTCTATCCCAAGTCTGCGTGTATTTTGAGTTTTCACTCAAATCTGCGTGGGTTCTGAAGTTTTCTCACTCAAATCTGCGTGGATTCTGAAGTTTTCTTCCTCAAGTCTGCGTAGATTCTGAAGTTTTCTTTATCAAAGTCTGCATAGATTCTGAAGCTTCTTGCCTCGAGTTTGCGTGGATTTTGAAGCTTTCTACCCCATGTCTGCATGGATTTCGTCTTCACCAAGTCTGCGTGGATTCTGAAGCTTCTTGCCCCAAGTTTGCGTAGATTTTGAAGCTTTCTACCCCGAGTCTGCGTGGATTTCGTCTTCAACAAGTCTGTGTGGATTTCATCAAATTGGAGTACGTGGCAGCCATGCCACTGATCTTTCGCCTGCATGTCCTGTAACTTGTACACGACTCATGCATGATTGCCATGTGTCCAACAGTTACAGGCCACATCCAGTAACTGCTCACAACCTTGCGTATGTTAAATCCTGCGTGATTTTCAACTAAGCACAGGCTGTGAAGACAGTTATCTTTTCAGTTATTATTTTTTGACTCTATAAATAGAGTTTTTTTTCTCATTTCATTGGACAGATACATAGTTATCTACTGTCAAAATTTTGAGAGCTTTTCTTCTTTGCATAGTCCAAGGGATAAAGTAATCGTCTTCTAGATCAGATTCCTACAGTTGTAATTTTCCCAGATACACAACAAATAAAGGAATTTATTTATGGAAAACAGTTTTATGTGTCCCAATTACGTGGGTATGTCCCGGATCCGAGTCATGTCCTCGACCATTCTGAGTTAGTCGTTGGTACCGACCTAACTTACGAGGAACAACCCGTGTCTATTTTAGACCGACGAGAGAAGGTACTCAAGAATCGGACGATAAGCCTTGTCCGTGTTTCTTGGAACCATCACTCTTCGGAAGAGTCAACCTGGGAGCGCGAGGACGAGATCAGATCTCGGTATCCGTATTTGTTTGACCAATAAGGTATATTTGTACCTTATTGACACGATTCCATGCTTATCTGTACCTGCTTGTTTTGCGCTTTGTGATGTATGATAATAACTGCTATGATAGTTAACTTGTATATGATTGTGCCTTACTTGCCCTGATTTCACTATCCTGTCTTGGCTGGAATTTCGAGGACGAAATTTTTCTAAGAAGGGTAGAGATGTCACTCTCCAATCCTGGAATACGTATTTTAAATACGTAAACCGATAAATTATATTTACCTTGAATTTATACGATATTTATTATGCAGTATTTCTTCATGCATTTCCTAAAAATATTCGACAAAATATTATTTCCTAATTTATTTTCTGTATTTGGGCCTACAATTTTGGCTCATTTGGGTAACCTATTCTTGGCTCACCAATGGTTCATCATGAACCCTTTGGTTCATCATGAATCCATGGGTTCAAGATTCTATATAATAACTCATCTCCTTCTCTCTCCTCTCATTTTACTTCCTTTCATTTATTTCCTCCACCAACCAAGGCAAGTACCAACTTGCTCAAGAGATGGATCCATATTTTGTCATTGATTTTCTTACAAAACTATTTGCCAAAACATGTTCTTCTCCTCAATCTATACTAGTTTAGAACTTGGAAATTTCTATTTTGAAGCTTTGATTTTTGTAGATCTAAGTTTTAATCATTTTTGGATTTTGCATGGTTTGATCTACTTTAGTTGGATTTTATGGGTTTTTGATGCTTCCATGTGGAAGAGCATTCAGTTTCACCCAAGATAGAACTTTGGAAATCCGGATTTGGAGTTCGGATGGCCAAGTTTTGATGCTTTGAAGCTTTGGGTTAATCCATGGTGTTCTTGCTGTTTGGGGAAGACAGTGAGCAGTGTGCTTCTGTTTGAGCACGCTTCCTGTTGGAAGCGTGTCTCTCCTTGAGTCTGCGTGACTTTTCATGCAGATCTCTCCTTGAGCTTGCGTGACTTTTCACGCAGATCTCTCCTTGAGTCTGCGTGACTTTTCACGCAGATCTCTCCTTGAGCTTGCGTGACTTTTTACGCAGATCTCTCCTTGAGTCTGCGTGACTTTTCACGCAGATCTCTCCTTGAGTCTGTGTGACTTTTCACGCAGCTCTCTCCTTGAGCTTGCGTGACTTTTCACACAGCTCTCTCCTTGAGCTTGCGTGACTTTTTACGCAGCTCTCTCTCCTTGAGCTTGCGTGACTTTTCACGCAGCTCTCTCTCCTTGAGCTTGCATGACTTTTCACGCAGCTCACTTCTTGAGCTTGCGTGACTTTTCACGCAGCTCTCTCCTTGAGCCTGCGTGACTTTTTACGCACGCTGCCGTGAGTGAGCCTGCATGACTTTTCACGCAAGCTGCCTTGAGTGAGCCTGCGTGACTTTTCACCCCTGGAGCGTGCGTGCTTTTGTGCGTACGCATTTGATATTTTATCAGATATTATATGCCCATTTTATATCCTTACGTCTTTTGTCCTGAGCATGATATGAGCACTAATGTGACCCCGGAGAACAAAGTGTTCCTACCCGATACATGTACCTGAATGTCCCAGTTCTTGTTCATGCTCGACAAATGACTCGTAACTCCACGTGGCGTATTTGCAATGATGTATTACACTAAGGAGGGTGGCACATGTTGACATACTGATTGACATGGATCCTCTTTGGGGTACTCATACTAAAGTACGACTTTAGGGGGATAATCATGCAGGCCACAGCATGTGAGTCCAAGATTTCACCTAGGGTTAAATTAGGCAACTAAACATACTAGATGCATGGGGAGGGCAAAATCTCGAGATCGTGTTACACCAGCCGCCTTGAGATCTTGTCTCGACACGCCGACTGGTCTCCACGGATAAGGTGTCATCTGCAACGAGTGGATGACTGTATCCGATTAATTCCTGCTATATATTATATGTTTTAGCAAGGTGACCTTACGAGGGACCTGTGCTCAATCATACCTGTCTACGCGAACCCCTGGGTTGGCTAGCCTTGCTGGAAAGATACGATCTGAGGATTTTCTCATAACATGATGCGAGGATAAACTCGTCGCACTAGAAACTCGTAGACTTGATTGGCCGTGAAAATGACTTGCTTGTATCCTATTACCTTCCGTGAATAACTGAGGAAAGCAGACTATCATGGTACGTGATCCAACCCATGTTCTTGTTTGATTGTTGGGTTGGTTATCGTACTAAGATAGGCTGTGGACCGAAGTTATGAACGGAAGACTTATTCTGGTTGTGAAGTGCTTCTTCTGTGAATGACTGAGGAACATGGTCTATCGTGGTACATGATCCAACCCATGTTCTTGTTTGATTGTTGGGTTGGTTATTGTGCTGCGATAGGCTATCGACCGAAGTCACGATCAGGAAATTTTATTGTTTATACCGTTTAACTTATGTGAAAGTTATAGAGTACGACACGTCCCGACTCCATGCGGCACCTTTTGTCCTTGTTTGGTTGTAAGGGTGCCATATGGGTTCGAAGATGTTGTGCTACTCTACAATAGTAGCATAAGTTATCAATCATTCTATTAGCTGGGTTTTAATCTTAACTCTTGTGCCCCTTTGGCGGTACTTGCTATTCGGAGCTGACCCCGCTGGTTTTGTTTGGCCAGATCTCGTAGCAGAGCCGGAGGACACGATCTTCCTTCCTGACATTCATGGTGCATACTAGGAGCATGGCGGTTCGGAAACTCGAGTGGGTTTCTTCTCCACCACTCCTGCTTATACTTTTTGCGGCGTTTAGCCACCGGTACCTGTTAGCCGGATTACTCGATATTTTGTGTCAGTACATAATTGTAATTAAACAGACTGCAGCTGTGTATAATTTTGTACTTTTGACTCTCTGAGATAGCTAAATTATAAAGCTAGTCTCTCATAACCATTTTGATGAAGCGTCGGGGACGCCTTACTGCTTTATCTTTAATGTTCATTTAATTGCTGATGTGACTTGATTGATTGAGACATAGAACTCTGTGGGACCATAGGAGACTTGATTGTAGCATGTACCCCCTAGTCTCTTGACAGCCACGATCGTCGTATGACGTTCCGTACCTCATATGGAGTAGCTGGCCTAGTCTGTCTCCGTATTTCGGTACTGGGGCGTGACAATATAAAAGAACAGAACAATTATCGGAGGACTGAACTTTTACTTCACTATACAAACTCGCTTGTACAAAGAAAGCCTAGGGACGGAAACCTAGGTACAGCAGTCTAAGTACAATTATTTATTTTAGATTCTTGGGGGTGACGGTAGAGGCTCGGGAAAGCGACGGCAGCTCTGCCTTACTTCTTAGACGATCGAGTGCAACCTTGGCTCTGTAGAAGAACTTCTGGGCGTTGATGAAGAAATGCTCTCTCTTCAGGCTCTCTGGCTCTCTCTGTATATCTCTCTATGTCTCTGTGTGTCTCTCTATATGTGTCTCTGTATATGTCTGCCTGTGTCCCCTTTTGCAAGGGAATGGCACCCTGCTATTTATAAGAGTGGGGGGCCTCATTAGGGTTTACAATGATAGCCCATTCTTGAAAGTTGGCGGCTAAGGATCACTGGATCTGGGCCGTTCATCGAGATTTGAGCAATAAATGTGATTGCATCAAATCTTTTGTGGGTAATAAATGCTGATTGACATAAATCCTCCTGATTTGTCATGCCAACCTCGGATTTCTCGACACGTGTCTTTACTTTGCTTATTTGCAAATGATCTGATTTGATTCCAATATTTCATTAGGATTTGTTGAGAGATTTTGATCAATCTAATGCCATGTGACGCGCTATCATGCCACGTGTCGAGCCATTGTAGAAATCTGAGCCGCAGGAAGGTTGCTCCTCATTGAGCCGCATAAGGCTGGACATGTATCCAGGCTGCTTGAGAGTGACCCCCTGAACATTTGAACCGCATAGTAATAATTTGAGCCGCATGAGTGTGGATGACCGTATGAGTGTGGATGACCGCATGAGGGAACCGCATGGAGATAGTCCTCGTGAGCCGCATGGGGATGGTCTTCGTGAGCCGCATGGGGGTAGTCTTCGTGAGCAGCATGGGGCTGGTCTTCGTGAGCCGCATGGAGCTAGTCTTCGTGAGCCGCATGGGGCTAATCTTTGTGAGCCGCATGGGGGAGCCTCCGCTTGGGCTGCATGGGGGTAGTCTTCGTGAGCCACATGGGGGAGCCTCCTCTTGGGCCGCATGAGGGAGTCTCCGTTTGGGCCGTATATGACTGTCCACGTGCCAAGGCCGCATGACAGTTTCTGACTCTCGGGGGATCGTGTCAGAGATTTTCTTCGCTTTCCAAGGAGTCCGTCATTATGAGGGATTCCTAATGATATCTTTGTGTCAGAACTGTCACCTTGTCAGAGCTGTCAGCCGTCAAGGCATTTCATGCAGTAATGGACAAGAGGAAGAGCTGTTTGCAGGCCACGTTGCTCCTTTTTGAGCCGCATGGAGCTTTTTTTGAGCCGCATAGACGCTCGACCCGCATGAATACTTGAGCCGCATGAACTCTCTGAGCCGCATGGGGCTCTCTGGCCGCATGGATCTTTCTTTATTCTTTTCCATGCTTCTACAGCCGTCTAGAAAATCGTCGATGAAAAGCTCTTTTGCTGCAGGATTGAGTTTATTGTTGACATTTTATAACCGTCAAAGGAAGCTAAATTTTGTATAGCCAAGATTTCTTTTATAATTATATATTATGAATAGAACACACATAATATCAATAATCCAGAAGATATACACACATCAAATAACTATAATATCCAATTTTTACATTAACAAAGTGTATTGTTCAAACACCACAAACTTCAACACATACAACCACAAACATCTAACATACATCCAACCTCAAATATATCTAACTAAAGTATGTATTTTCGTACATCTTAAACATCAAAACCCATACTTATATAAGTAAAACCAGGATATGTTGAGAACCCAGAGCATATCTCCCATACTCACAGCATCTTCATTTTCCATGTAATTCCTAAGAGAACAATAAAAATATATTCAGTCATTTATATGTACATGTTTGTATAAACTGATAACATAGAACAAAATGAAATGACCATAAGGCCTACAAGTCAACACATTAAACAAATTCTAATCAAATTGAATCTAGTTATTGTTTAAAATATATCCAAACCATTTGAATTTAAGGGACATACCGCAACCAAGCGCCTAGCACTGGTCTGACTACCTGTGAGATGTATACTCCCGTATAAAATGAAGCCACGCAAGTGTAGAGATCAAGCATCGTAGCTAAGTCAACATGACATCGTGATTTTTCTTCAGATAATGTCGACAAATTGTACAAATGGGCATTAGTAATTGTAAGCCCCCTGAATTTCAGGAATTTATTTTTTTAATTTTCTGAAAGAATTATTTTCGATAATTATTTTTATTTGATTATTTTGATCATTAATGCACTTTTTAGTGACTTTGATTTCTGGAGCATCAGAGATGTCAGTCTCTGGAAACTTTCTTCTCTAAGTTTGTAGTAGACATGATCATCTTCCTGTTGATATATCATGTCCCACTTAAACTTGTTCCCTTGTGCTCTTTTTGCTTCGCACAACTTTCGGGTCAATTTTGGCCAATTTTTCATCTGCCGTAATTGTGACTTAACTTCCAATTTAATTTCGGGGCCCGACATCGGTCCAATCTGATCGAACCAATATATGGTTCTGACCTATTTTGAGTCTACTATGCACGTGCCACTTGCGTGCCATCGAATTGATCTCCCGTGTGCTCCTATTTCATCCATGATTATAAATAATTTAAATTTATAATTATAATCATTCCAAGCCTAAACCTATCCCGAACTTGACCCAACACCCAACCTAATTTTATGTGACCCCTATCATGACTACCCAAACATCCCATATACAAATTTCTCTCTCATCTCTACTCAAAAATATCTCTCATCCTCTCTCTACTTTATCAAATATCTCATTTTATCCCTCTTATATATATATATATAATATAATATAATTCTCTCTCTACCTACACTCCACCCTCTCACCCATTACCATCATCACATACCCTCTCCCCCTATTTTCGGCCGACCACCACCCCTATCTCATTTTCTATCTCTTTCTCTCTCTCTTTCTCATTAATATCACACACTCTCTCTCTCTTCCTACTTTTCTAAACCAATCACTCACCTCTCTTCTCTATCCTCCCTCACAATAACAACAGCAACACCCCCCCATCTGAGCCGACAGCACCACTCCTCCTCTCCTTCTTCTTCTTTACTTCTTCTTCTTTATTTCTTCTTTTTTATGGTCCCACCATTACCACCATCATCATGATCACCATCACCATTAACATCACCACCTCCACCTTCTTTGCCGTAGCCATCGACCACCGCTGGACAGCCATCGCCGCCACTACACGTACCTCCCTGTGAGCGGCAAGGCAGCTGCTCGAGCAGCTGCAACAGCAGCATGAACAGCAGCAGCACAAGGCAGCAGCAGCTAGCTGTGGCAGCAGCTGCCACAACAGCAGCCGCACACCGCCGCCGACGAGCCCCCCAAGCTGCGTGCGACCCCGACGAGCTCCCCGTGGCGTGCCCCCTCGCCTCTGGTGTAAGAAACGTACGATTCGTACGTTTTGCACGAAATCCCGTCGTGACGCAAGCGGGATCGAACTCTCAAATTGTGTTTCGGAACAGCGACTTCGTACACGTTTTTTGACAAATTCGACCGTTGGATCGTCGATCTGTCTCTTTCATCTCTATCTCGGTATATACCACTTCATCCCTGCCAAATTTCAACCATTAATTCTGTCGTTTGCTATGTGAATTTCGGCCACCAAGTTGACCCTTTAAATTGTGTTATTTTTGGACAGTTTTGTGGAGCCAACTTCATCGGCTCGTATCTTCGCCATCACAGCTCCGTTTGGCATACCTCTAGTTCCTATACACAGCTGGTATAATCCTTTTCCTGCCCCTTAAGTTTTATTTCATTGTGAGCTAGTTTGATTGGTTGAATTTGATGCCAAAGTTGGCCGTCCGAATTTGTAATTTCTAACTTGTAAAATCCTAATTTTGGTGCTGGGACTCTGGATTCCAATTCTGATACCGCCAATAGACTCGTGGCATCGTTCTGGCACGAATTCATATAAAGTTTGTTAGATTTGGAGGACGTGGTCCCCGACACGCATTTCGATGTAAGGCAGGCCCCATAGTCCGGGTCAACGGGCCATTTTGAGATCGGCTTATCGGAATCCAATTATGGATATACCATTGAGTTCATATCGTCATTCTGGACTTGTTGACGTATAATTTGCTGAGTTTTTTAGACATTGGCTCCGATACGTATTTCCGTACAAATCGGATACCAATATCCAAGTCAACGGGCCATTTTGAGATCGGCTCATAGGAATCCAAATATGGATATAACATTGAGTTCGTATCGTCATTTTAGACTCATTGACATATAATTTGATGAATTTTGTAGACATTGGCTCCGACACGCATTTTCGTACAAATCGGATACCAATATCCAACTAAACGGGCCATTTTGAGATCGGATCATCGCAATCCAATTTCGGATATACAGTTGAGTTCGTATCGTCATTTTTGATTCGTGGACATATATTTTACTAGGTTTTGAGGACTTTTATACTGGCATATTTTTCGGTGCAAAGTGGATCCGACACGGACATCATTTTGACTCGAAATTACCTTTTTGCCCTCGTGTCCAAAATGGACTTATGGGTAGACTATTCAAGCTATTTTGACCATTCTGGACAAGTTGGTGATGTTTGTTTTATCATCCGACAACACCTGTAGACTTTCTCCTATCTATCACCATTTGTTGTAATCCTTCTGTTTTTGGTTCGTATTTTGAGATTTGTGCATCGAAATTGAGATCTGTCGATTCTAGTGATTTCATATCACTAAAATTGAACAGTTGTCTATGTGGATGATTATAGAGATTATTTTTAACCTACCATAGTGGACTAGGAGTTGACCAGAGTTGACCATTGACCAAAGTCAACTGTAAGTCAACCTTTGACCCAACTTGACTTAGTTGACTGAGTTTGACCTTGAATATGCCTAGAAGCATAGAATTAATGTATATATATATATATAGTTTACTCTAGAATACTAAGTAACCCTATAAATTCATGTTAGGTCTCTCGGACGTCGGTTCAGGCATAGACCCTCACTTATTGCTCAGGATATCAGGCGAGTACATTCTCTGATAGTTTTTATTATTTTGATATCTACTATATCAGATTCAGTTGTAGTGTTTTACTTGATTTACGACACGATGGTACACGGACTAGTATACGTCGGATCCTATCATGAGATGTCATTCCTGGGTTACCATGGTATATTGGTACATTGTTCGATCTTGTTTTTCTTGTATTTATATAGACGCCGATTCCTAAGGGGATTTGCTACCCTCTTAGAGAATCCCGCATCATGACGTGACATGTCCAGATCTATTATACTATTCGAGGATGGGAAGTTATTATAGATTATGTGATCAATACCCCTATGTCACTATTCTTGTGCTTGCATCACCCTCACTGCACATAGGGTGTAGCGAGATCTTTTATTTCTTGTGCTTGCTTTCCATGTTGGCCGGCTTGACCCTTTTTGAGATTTTCCAGTGATAGTCGGGCCAAATGAAATAGCCTAATCTTGACCCAAGCCGATCACATAATGCTATAATATCTCAAGGCACTATTTATATTTACATTATACATCAGATATTACGGTACTGTTCTACATTCTAGTATTTCATACCCTGACAAGATATCCAGTTTTACATATACTACTTTATTTCCAGTCTTGATATTTTATGTTGTATTTCACTATAATTGTCTCTTATAGAATTTGTCAATTCATATGGAACTGCTATTAGTTTATATACTCGTTCCCATCCTGACTGGATACGTTGACAATATTTTAGGAGTTGTTATGCCCTCATTATTGGACTACAGGATGTTGCTAGCTGAGGTAGATTAGATATTCTTTCACCGTGAGTTACCTCCGATGAGTGCTAGGCCTAGTAGTTATTTAGTTTTGTTATTGTTTTTCTTCCATTTCATTCTTGTCTCTTATGATCCTTGTAGATTCTAGTTGTTCTAGTGATAATTGTTATTATTTCTTGTCTTATCTTCTTTAGATTTTGTGTTGTGATATGAGTACCTTTATAGTTATGGATCTTTAGATGTTGTAGTTAGTATCGGGTACTTGACAGCGCTCTACCGTCGATACTGCGACGTAGGCTGGGCATGGCCTACATATTCGTACCCGTATATCGGGTGCGGGTCGTGACACATTTTTGTGGTGGCCCATGCAGGTCAGTCTTTGCTATTAATGCGAAGTCGTGGTAGTACTTGAGCTTATCTGTACTATTGCGAGCCTGCCTTAGGATTAAGGTTGAGTCATGGAATATTTTAGAATTTTGGTACTCAGTCACATATTAGGAACTCTTGATAGATTCCAGGAATGTCCCCTGAGAGTCTTATTTCGAAAGTTTTTCAAATCTATTCCCACTTGCTTCCATTCGTTCTGATTTTGAAATATCTGTCCGTTATCGAACCCTATTCTTGCATTGGGATGTGTTCATGGACCCCAGAGGGAACTAGAATGTAAAAGTTGAACTTATATATCATCTAGGTTGAGAAGAGAATTTGATTAGTCAATCATATATGAAGTTTAAGATTTATTTTAGATTACATTCCAGGAATCTGACCTAGATAGTATCTTTGGGACATCCCCTGAGATCCTCCCTCTAAACGCTACAACGGAATCTATTTTCATTTGCTTCCATTTACTTATCCTTGATTCATTGAAAATTTTGAATCTTGATGTTCGTTGTTGACTTTGATTTTGTGTCTAGATAAGTTTCTATGAATTGAGTTAAGATATATTCTGATAACATATTTGATGAGTACGATGAGAAGGGTAAATGTCTACTTTATTTATGGAGTTTAGAATTTATCGCAGCCATACAAGCTAGCATGACGATAACATGGAGCCTGATTTTGGGTATACTATCCTAGTTATGGAATTTAGATTTTCTTGCAGCCATACCGGTTGGCGTGGTAAGAAATCTAAATAACATGATTATAGGGTGTATACCTTAGTTATGGACTCTATCATTTATTGCAGCTACGCTTACTGGCGTGGCAAAAATTCTGGTAACATAATTTTGGATAGACGCGTATGGTTATCAGAGCATATCTTAAATTGATTCACTTCTTTTGACATATTGAGTAAGAACATTTTTTGCTATTATTTCTTGTTTTATCATTCTTTTTCCTCTCTTATCGTATGATGATTTTTCTCATCTTACCCTTATTTTCTTTCGTCTTGATTAACCATGTCTTGATTTCACCAATCAACTACCTGGTATCTACTTCTTTCATCTATACTTTGAAATCTTTTTGAGCTCTTGTATCTCTTTACCTTGGAAAAGGCGAGGAAGTATCGTAAATCATCTGGCTTGATGTGACGCCCCAGAACCAGAATATTGGAGAGCGGGGGCGTACATATCCAGCTACGTATATTGAAATGGAATCCATCTTGCTATACGATCACGGCTGTCTAGATATGAGGGTTTACTACAAGCCAATGGTCTCTTAAGTTCAAGCCTATTGTCTCAATCTCAAGCAAGTAATATTGTTACAAGATGTTAGATCACCAAATATACAATAAAAGGCATCCCAAATATTACATATTCAGCTGATCTTGAAGCTAGTCATACAAAATACGAGGACTAGCAAGAGTTAAGTCATACATGATCAACCCTAGGATCTGTTAATCATGTTTACAGCCCGTAGGCAGACAGTAAGTAAATATGCATCGAGCTAACAGGTGCTCGTCGGCTAAACGCCTCAAAGAATAATTTTACAACGTAGTGAGTGAACAAAATGGAAAACCCACTCGTAGCCCGGGTTCCTTCTAGTCGCCACCATTGGACTGGAAGTTCGGTAGATCCTCGGGTGCTGCTCCGAAATATGGCCACACGAAACCAGCTGGGTCAAACCCCAGAAAGAGCAAGTGCCACAAGGGAGGCCACGAAATAAGAACAAAAGCCAGCATATCAGAACATAAGAAAATGGAAGAAAAGTACAAGTAATAAAGAGTACAACATGACAATGAACGACTAGGGACGTGGAACCATTCCGGGAGCCAGGTTACAACCCTTAAACCAAACAAGGACCGGGGTTGTAACCCTTCGCCTGAATAGCACTTTTTCTCTACCCATTTATTGTTTAAAGGTAAGTAAAACAATCATGTTCAAGAGTACCAGGTACTGGAACTAGACGAGACTTAGACAAGGTTGGACACCATCCATTCACAAGTGGCCAAGCAAAACTACGGCTTACTACTTTAACTAACTAGGGTTATCACAAGCCTAATTACTAACAAGATGCAAACGAAAAATTCCCAGTCCCAAGCCCTGCAGACTATCCAGTTATCCTTTCGCGGGTTGAGAGTATGGTTGGGTACATCGCCCAGAAAATGATATACCCTTAGGTGACTTAGAGAGTGCAACACATGACAGTGTGCTGGAAATGTGCTCTACTCGTCGGCAGGCTACAAGTCCATTTAAAGTGCCCAGATAATGAGATCACTTGTGACTGGAAATTCTCCATGAACTATAATTTGATCTAGTCATTAGCCTAACCCATATTCAGTGTGAATCTCTGACCGTGGTAACCAGGGAGTCACGTCCTAGACATGCTGCAAGACAAGACAAGGCAAGTGGATTGCAGAAAGCAGCAAGAATGAACACCCACGGAGTCAGAGTTGATTATACGAGTCAAGTTAGCCATCGCAACAGCATCAAGTCAAGTTAAGTTACAAGTTACAAGTTACAAGTTACAAGTCAGGAGTGCGCCGCCACAGGCCACCATCAAGTTATCTATTTACAGAGAATAATTATGAATTACGTGTTACAAGTTAAGAGTATACCCCATCGGGTCTCTACTAAGAAGATCAGAAAGCACTAAGGTCATAAATCACAACATTCACGAAAACCGTACTAGTCATAAGCAAAACACCGAAAACCGTGCCAATTCATGTTGGGTCAAGACAGTCATATTGTGTGGAACAAGATCTCAAAACTCCAATCCACAAGGAGAAGCCAAGTCCAAGAAATAAAACCAAACCATCATGGGCAAGTGGGTTGCGCAGGGGGTCAGATTGCGCTGGTGGAATGGACTGCGCAGGGGAATGAACTGCGCTGAGGTTGGGTTGCACTGAGGTCGGCTTGCGCTAGGAGCGAGCTGCGCAGGATTGGGTTGCGCTGAGGGCGGTTTGCGCTGGGTCAAGCTGTGCAGGGTTGAGTTGCGCTGGAGCCGAGCCGCGCTGAGAGCGAGCTGCGCAGCAGTCAAGCGCGCCAATGGAAGGAAGGCGCTGGAGCTAAAGAGCGCCAGCGCAAGTCAGCCCAGCGCAAGGCGCTGGCCGAGGAGTTTCGCAATTCAGCCATGCGCTAAAGAGCGCTGGCCGATGATCATCTTCTCCAACTGGCCGAGAGGAAAAACCCCAAGAACTCCAAATTTCAATTCTTCATAACTTAGCCAAAACAAAACCAAATTTGGATTTCCAAAGTTCTAACTTGTGAAAAATTGAATTCTCTTCCACATGGAAGCCCCAAAACAAAGAAAAATCTGAGTTTAATAGATCAAAACCAAGGAATTCCGAAAATGGTTAAAACTTAGATCTAGAAAAATGGAAGCTCCAAATCACAAAATACCAAGTTCTAATGTTGTTCACCATGGCCTAATCTAGCTAATGGACGAATAAAGTAGGGTGCTTATTTGGTGGCAAGGTGCACTTGCCTATGGTGTTGGTGTTGGAAGGAAGAAGAAGATGAAAGAAATTAATGGAAGTTATGAGTAAAGATAAAGTTAGTGTCACGACCCGCACCCAGTGTAAGGGCATGAGAAGTAACGAACGCCCAGCCTACGTCACAGTGTCGGCGGTAGAACGCTGTCCTCAGTCACCATATCTAACACAATCTAAAAAAACTATGAATAGAGTGTAAAATAATACGTAACTCAATCACAATACTAAGATGAAATAGAAGAAGAATCTCAAGAGAGTCACAATAAAAGTCTAGGTGTAAAACACCAGAAATAATCTCAAGTACAACTCGTAAAGTCTCAAACAGCAAATACAAAATAAAGTACTAAGTCTCAGCTAGACTATGGACAAGTCCTCAGCGACTGTGGGATCCTCCTGTGGGTCCACATCGACAGTGTCATCTAAGCCAATGCCATAATAAGTAGGACAGTACTCCTCATCATCACCTGTAAAATTTTCAACATGCCCAGTCAGGACGGAACGAGCACATATCTCTCACAACAGTTCATATCAGGGATGGACATATAAAGCAAGCTATAGAAAACTATACATGAATCGCTGTAAAGAGAAATCAACAGGAGAGAAGATATAAGCTGAGATATAATATGATAAATAAAGAATGTAACCTTCTACGTGAATCAGAGCATAAATTGGTTATGTAAACAGCTTGGGTTGCACATGGATACAACTATAGAATGCACATGGATACCTACTGGGGATAATGATCACATAACCAACTTCACTCTTCCTGCCCCCAACCAATACACAAGGATCAAAGCATGTTATGTTATTGCACATGGATAACAACTACTGTATACATGGAACTCATATGGTCATGAGTGTACATGAATAACATATGAGTGCACATGGACAAATAGGAATACATGGAGTACATGATGACCATGATAAAGTACATGAACATGACATACTCGATGTATCCGAGGGGATAACATCGCATGAAAAGATCCAGAGGGTACTAATCCGTGTGAACGTCGTGTCAGCATCAAGTATACTAGTCTATAATAAGAGTACATATCCAAAGAAGCATGAAAAGATCAGAGAATGTACTCGCCTGGCAATCCGAACTGTTGATGATGAAAAGTAACTGGACTGGAGTAATAAGATCATATTTAAAACAACCACATGTCATAATACAGTCTAAAATATCATAAGGAAAACCTTCAATACAAATTCTACATAATTTGGGTCAATCTAAGTCAAAGTCAACCTTGGGTCAACTTTGGTCAACCAGACTAGTCAAACTAGGTCAACTTGGGTTAACTAGCCTATAACTCAAGTTTTAGTCAATACTAATTACTACATTACTTTAGGGTTGAAAATTGGGTTATTTAGGTTTTCAAGCTAAAGGTGAAATTGCTATCTTAGAGTATCAATACCAATTATCAAGATACATGTCCTACATATCAATTACCCAAAGTACATCCTAATACAAAATCCTACCAATTATTAATACACTCAAACCTAACCACTACTCTCATTGCCACTCTACCAACAACATTACTATCAATACCAAGTAACCATACACACACACATGTGCACCTTGCACTTAGTTTAGAGCTTGGCAGTTGCTGCCAATACAGCAACACAGGTTGCTGTTACAACCTCAATACCTACTGCTGTTGTTGCCTTGGAAACAAACAGCACTGTAGCCAGTTGCTACTGCTTCAACTGCTTATACTGCAGCAAGCAATTGCTGCTGCTGTTGTTCTCTTCTTCTCTTCCTCCTCTTTACACCAACATACCTACATACATACATCCATCTCAACAATCTCAAATTCCAGTTTCTAATTCCAACTAACCACCATCCATCTTAAAATTGGACTTAAACATTCACTTATATATCAATTCCCAGTTTCAGATTTCATATTCCAATCGATTCTCCATATCAACATTAACCAACTCTCAACTCAATAAGTCCCAAACTAAACACAGCTCAAACCAATGTAATTCGAGATCAACTAATCCAACCACCAACTTATCAAATCAAAAATAAACTAATACTTAAAGTCATATTTTTAACTGAAACACAAACTCAGGAATGAACTCGAGAGCCCAAAATCTGAACCAATACTCGATTTCCCAAGTTACCACTAAACGAGACATCTCATTAATTTACAGTTATGCACACAACAACTCAGTCATATATACATGTTAATCTTCTCAATTTAATATTCAAAATCTAATTTGAAATACCTTTGTTCTTCAACAACTCAACCGAAGTAACCCAGTATCGAATTGGAACAACCCTAAATCGAATTTAATAACACAATGCTCTCATGGGAATATGGTTGGTAATTATTCCTGCGTGTGTGTATGTGCTACCCAGGTCATGTTGTGTCCAAATAACAAGACACGATGTGTCCAAAACACGAAAACCTAGACTGTCGAACCTAATGACCCAAACATCGTGTACGCGTGTCACGCGACCTAGGGCTCGACATAGACCAAACTACGCCACGTGGTCGCTCCTACATGTAGCCCACATGTAGGGCTACATGCCCACGTGTCTGTACTAGCCATACGACGCGTGTCCAAGTTGCACGACACGTGTATCCGACGCCAAAACTGGGCGCGTACATGACAGGCCAAATCTAGTGCCATACCAATTTTCCCTCGACTCTCTACGAACCCAAACCAAATATTATGGGCACCATGTCAGACATGGCCCCTACCCACTCACCAAATATTTTGTGTCAAAGTGCTGTGTCCAGCGAGAACGGACACAACAGTAGCAGGACATGCGAACAGTCCTCTGTACAGCGCGTCGTGTCCAGTTTTGGACACGAATACGTGTCAACTCTTGCACAAACCTAGGGTTTAGGAATCCCTACATCTAGGCCAATCAAATCACGAAATTAATTTGCAATAATAATAGTATTGAATTCTAAGTGACAAATCATCGAACACCTTAAACACTACTTTGACACGTGTCCGATACGCCTATCAAACGGACACAGAATCTCACCAAACTACTTGGGTGGGTCGAGGGTACCTAGATGCATGCTACCATGAAGAAAAAATAGGAAAAACTATAGTGTTTAGGTGTTTACCTATTGAGAGTTGAAATATCAATGAAACTGACTCTTCGATCAATGAGACGACCAGTTTCCACTGAGCCAACGCCTCCAACTCCTTGCTAGCAATGCTCCAGCAAGTTCTCCTCCTTCCCACGATCACAACGCACTTCGTTTGAGGTGAAACGAAGGTCGGATGAGAAAATTAGGGTTTTCGAGAGCTGGAAACTAGGGTTTTGTAAAGAGGGTGTCAAAACCAATGCAATTGTTTATATAGGGAGGGGGCTTCCTGTTTTGGCCGGCCATACCAGTCCTTCTAGGGTTAGGGTTGGTTCATGGGCCCCTTTTCTCTATCTAAGTTGAGTTTAAGCCCACTAACAGAAAGGCTTAAAAGGCCAATTAATTAAATAGCCCAAAAATGGTCAAATGGCCTTTTAAATTGAACCAATGCCTAAAATAAATTCTAATTAGCTAAATGATCCTCATATGTCATGGTTAGCCTCTAATATGGATTATCTAAGGTTAAACCAAATGCTAAAACAAACACAAGCCAAAATAACTAGAAAATCACAAAACGACTAAAATGACTAAAATGACTTAAATACCCTTATTTTAAAAAGTGGGTGCTACAAGTCTACCCTCCTTAAAATAATTTCGTCTTCGAAATTAAAATAATCCTACCCTTCTAGGTTAAAATCCCCAACAATCATGGTCTTAAGAAAACTTATCTAAATCATGCAGTTGGAAAGATATCATACATGATTATGGCAGGTAATCAGTCTGGGTCTCATCTAGCCACTATAGTCATACCAGATCAAAAGTAGTCATAAGGTATCAAGCATACAAACATTATGGTAGGGTACAGTAATCATCAAGATAGTATAATGTATGGGTCAAGAACTCACCTCTACTAGGTCTGGTAGCTGGAACACTCTCCTGGAGGTAGGCCTCGACTAGGGACAAGTGTAGTAGGACAGTCTCGTATCTTGTGTGCAGCTGACCCACAAAATAGGCATAATCCTAGTCTCTTCCTACAGTCCTTCCATACGTGCCCAAGCTTCTTACAGAAAGCACAGGTAGGCACCCACTCAACTGGTCTCTGCTGGATAGGAATCTGAACTGGATAGGCTAGTCTAAATTGAAAGCCTGGGTACTCCTGAGGCTCTGGGTATAAACTGCTCCTCGCTCTCTTGGGACTAGGCTCCTCCTTCGAATGTATGTAATCCCATAATAGTTGAAAACTGAGACTCTGCTCTCTCATAAGTTCAGCCTAAAGTCTCTGCACCTCCTGCACATCCTGAAGAAGTCTGTAAATATGAGCTCCATCAGGAATGGCATGGGGTACCACTCCGGGAGGCAAAGGAAGGCCCTCAGTCTCCGGCTGAACTGCATTCCTCTCCTGAAGGATAAGAGATGGAGGAAAATTCTCCGATGAGGCTGCTAACACCTCCTGAGCAATAGAAGGGGGAAGTACAATCTCGGTCTCATCCAGAATTACAGCTATGCACTGGGGACAAACTCTGATCATGGGTGCCATTCTGGAAAAGATAAGGAAAATAATAAATCATCAGGTTGTAAGACAGTCTATCATCCTATACAAATACTGGTGATAAAAAAACAAATGGAATTAACCATAAAGCGTTAATATTCTAAAGATGATCAAAATTGAAAGTTTAAAGCACGACTGTCAATAACACTGAAATCCAAGCACACACACACACACTATATATATATATATATATATATATATAAGAAATTTTATTCTCGATATGATCTAAGTTGATCAAATCCAAGATGAATCGAGGTTTGGGCAAGATGGAGAATGAGGTCATTGAAGTCTAGGCACGAGTATCCAAGACTTGAAATCCATGTCACAATTGAATTAATTCGATTGAATAAGGTTCCAAACATTGGATGATAAGGGAATGACCAAGTCGACTGGTCGCGATCAAGGGTTTAGAATTCAACACTATTGAAATCCTAAAGAATACTGCGAGGATATGGAAATAAGTCAATTTTCTCCTTTTGATAAGGAAGCTAAACGTGATACCCTGGGTTGACCTATTAAGTACAGTGCCTTGTCTTTCTGAAATATGTGAAAGACAAAAGCAAAAAGAGTTCAAAGACGATGCTATTGAGTACATACGTGGTTCATAGACGACGAAAATAATTCAAAAAGAATTGCCAAAGCTGTCGTAGATGAGACATATGCCCTAGAGTCTCATCCACGTAGAGTAATATATGAAAGCGAACCAAAGTGCACTAGGTTGATCAGACCATCATACACCGGTTCTGATTAGACAATATGTTAGTGGGTCGACCCAATAAAATATGTCATGATCAAGCTCGAAAAAAAGAGATAAGCTTGCAAAACTAATGCTAAATTAGCAGCATACGGTAGTCAAAATATAAGTAAGGGAGGTAATGATGAAGAAAAAAATAGTCCAAGATCATTAACTAAGCTGGTCAAGCAATCAAAATAAGGTACAAGGTTAAGCATTTAAGGAAACAAGAAGAACACCATCTCATGTCGGGTCGAAAGAATAGAGTCATGGTTGAATCTTGAATTTAAGTCAGAAAGTAATTTAGTATCATGATAAGGGTTCAAGAGGTGACAACTAATATAAGAATAAAGAAAATCAAGTTGAAGCATGAAATAAATTTAATTAGGAATTCAGTGAAATAATTTAGGGACACAGTTCTAAAGGCGAATACTGTTAAGGAACGATCAAATACAAACGGTTAGAAAGACAATAAAAGATCTAGGTTTGAGGAAGGGTTGAGTAAGTCAAGATTGAGATACAGTCACATAGTTTGGCAGACGACTAACAACACTGGAGTATATACTAGTATCATAGTCATGAGTGATATGGCAATTAGTATGGAACACTTCTATCTCATTAAGGTTACCTTGGTGGCCTACCATTACATTCTTTTAAAAAGAAATTTCAAAATAACTACCTTAATTGTATTCACTCTAAGCCATCCAATCTAATCACGACTAACATTTAAATCCTTTTTATAAACCTCATAGTAACTTCTATCACATTACTACTAACCTTTCCAAAATTTAACATTTCAATCCAACTTTGAACTCCAGGGTTAATGAATCATGAATCCATAAAATTCTATATCACTTCATAACTTTAAAAAAACTCCCAATTTGTCTCAAATAATCCTCAAAATAGACACTTAGCTTATCACTGCAATCTAACATTTACAGCTCAGTATTTTAACGCACTTATCAACCATAATTTCTCTTTCTAAGTCATTAAAACATAATCACTACTTCTTAAACCAAAATCTAATAGATTTTTAAATCTTCAATCAATTGACACGATTCCAAATTTGAGATTTTTTTTCTTCCCAAAACAATCATTTTTATATCTTCCCAATCTTTTAAACCAAAATTTTAATATCATTTCCTCCACTTAAATTCAATAAACATATACATCACAACTTGTACGACTCAATTCAATAGTTCATACTGCCATCCTCTTTTTTTATCATTATCAAACCAATCTATTTACGCTCAAAGATGTATAATCATAATCCTGTAATTCATGAATCACATCAATTCCTGAAATCGATTTATATAGATTCTAACTATTTTCTTCCAGTATCAAAATATAATTTTATAATCCTCTGGTGATTACTACTTAGAATCTTCAAGATAAATTTCCTTGGTAATATCCCAACTTACAAACTACTAATCATTAAACCATCCATTTAGAAAAATGCCCTTATAACTTAACCAAACTCTCCGTGTATTCCAATTCCTTAATGTAATCCTTCTAGCCATATGTTTGACCAATGAGCATATAGTAGTGTAGCCATCTTCCTAACCATTATTAAGCACAAGAAGGTAAGGGTATTGGTGAAAAGAGTTCAAACAAGATGCAAGAATCAAGGGAGGAAGGTGGATTAAAATAAGGAAAAGGAATTTAAATCGAAGCTCAAAATGAGATTCTCAAGGATCGTCCCCGGAATCTCTCAGGAAATTCTAATAGTGATTGAGTATCCTCTCATTCTAACACCTTACTTCCTATACTCTATAGCAGGCTCGTAGTAGTTAAACTAAATTGTCGTACTACCACGATATCGCACTAATGCAAATCTGGTCCTGCATGGACCGAAGAGATGAAATCGTGTCTCCTTAAATATCTTGAAGACAGATCAAACAAGGGATCAATTACTGAAAAAGAAGAAAAATCATCAAAGGAGGACAGTTGTTTTCAAAAGGAGACAATTACAGCAAGAATTGATAAGAGTTTTCCTAATGTGATTGAGTACCTTAACTTATATCCTATATCCTATTGCAGGCTGTAATAATACTCTAGTTCGAGTACCACTACGAATCACACTAGTTGTGATTATAACATGCATGGGCCACCACTAAAAATGTGTCACGACCCGCACCCAGTGTAAGGGCACGAGAAGTAACGAACGCCCAGCCTACGTCGCAGTGTCGGCGGTAGAATGCTGTCCTGAGTCACCATATCTAACACAATCTAAAAAAACTATGAATAGAGAGTAAAATAATACGTAACACAATCACAATACTAAGATGAAATAGAAGAAGAATCTCAAGAAAGTCATAATAAAAGTCTAGGTGTAAACCACCAGAAATAGTCTTAAGTACAACTCATAAAGTCTCAAACAGCAAATACAAAATAAAGTACTAAGTCTTAACTAGACTATGGGCAAGTCTTCAGCGACTGTGGGATCCTCCTGTGGGTCCACGTCGACAGTGTCATCTAAGCCAATGCCATAATAAGTAGGACAGTACTCCTCACCATCACCTGTAAAAATTTTAACATGCCTAGTCAGGACGGAACGAGCACGTATCTCTTACAACAGTTCATATCAGGAATGGACATATAAAGCAAGCTATAGAAAACTATACATGAATCGCTGTAAAGAGAAATCAACAGGAGAGAAGATATAAGCTGAGATATAATATGATAAATAAAGAATGTAACCTTCTACGTGAATCAGAGCATGAATTGGTTATGTAAACAGCTTGGGTTGCACATGGATACAGCTATAGAATGCACATGGATACCTACTGGGGATAATGATCACATAACCAACTACACTCTTCCTGCCTCCAACCAATACACAAGGATCAAAGCATGTTATGTTATTGCACATGGATAACAACTACTGTATACATGGAACTCATATGGTCATGAGTGTACATGAATAACATATGAGTGCACATGGACAAATAGGAATACATGGAGTACATGATGACCATGATAAAGTACATGAACATGACATACTCGATGTATCCGAGGGATAACATTGCATAAAAACATCCAGATGGTACTAATCCGTGTGAACGTCGTGTCAACATCAAGTATACTAGTCTATAACAAGAGTACATATCCAAAGAAACATGAAAAGATCAGAGAATGTACTCGCCTGGCAATACGAACTGCTGTTGATGAAAAGTGACTGGACTGGAGTAATAAGATCCTATTTAAAACAACCACATGTCATAATACAGTCTAAAATATCATAAGGAAAACCTTCAATACAAATTCTACATGATTTGGGTCAATCTAAGTCAAAGTCAACCTTGGGTCAACTTTGGTCAACCAGACTAGTCAAACTAGGTCAACTTGGGTTAACTAGCCTATAACTCAAGTTTTAGTTAATACTGATTACTACATTGCTTTGGGGTTGAAAATTGGGTTATTTAGGTTTTCAAGCTAAAGGTGAAATTGCTATCTTAGAGTATCAATACCAATTATCAAGATACATGTCCTACATATCAATTACCTAAAGTACATCCTAATAAAAAATCCTACCAACTATTAATACACTCAAACCTAACCACTACTCTCATTGCCACTCTACCAACAACATTACTATCAATCCCAAGTAACCATATACACACACATGTGCACCTTGCACTTAGTTTAGAGCTTGGCAGTTGCTGCCAATACAGCAACCCAGGTTGCTGTTACAACCTCAATACCTACTGTTGTTGTTGCCTTGGCAACAAATAGCACTGTAGCTAGTTGCTACTGCTGTAACTGCTCATACTGCAGCAAGCAATTGCTGCTGCTGTTGTTCTCTTCTTCTTCTCCTCCTCTTTAAACCAACACACCTACATACATACATCCATCTCAACAATCTCATATTCCAGTTTCTAATTCCAACTAACCACCATCCATCTTAAAACTGGACTTAAACATTCACTTATATATCAATTCCCAGTTTCAGATTTCCTATTCCAATCGATTCTCCATATCAACATTAACCAACTCTCAACTCAACAAGTCCCAAACTAAACACAGCTCAAATCAATGTAATTCGAGATCAACTAATCCAACCACCAACTTATCAAATCAAAACTGAACTAATACTTAAAGTCATATTTTTAAATGAAACACAATCTCAGGAATGAACTCGAGAGCCCAAAATCTGAATCAATACTCGATTTCCTAAGTTACAACTAAACGAGACATCTCATTAATTTCCAGTTATGTACACAACAACTCAGTCATATATACATGTTAATCTTCTCAATTTAACATTCAAAATCCAATTTGAAATACCTTTGTTCTTCAGCAACTCAACCGAAGTAACCCAGTATCGGATTGGAACAACCCTAAATCGAATTCAATAACACAGTGCTCTCATAGGAATATGGTTGGTAATGATTCCTACGTGTGTGTAGGTGCTACCCAGGTCATGTTGTGTCCAAATAATAAGACACAATGTGTCCAAAACACCAAAACCTAGACTTTCGAACCTAATGACCCAAACATCGTGCCCGCGTGTCACGCGACCTAGGGCTCGACACAGACCAAATTATGCCACATGGTCGCTCCTACATGTAGCCCACATGTAAGGCTACATGCCCACGTATCTGCACTAGCCATACGACGCGTGTCCAAGTCGCACGACACTTGTATCCGACGCCAAAACTGGGCATGCGCATGACAGGCCAAATCCAGTGCCATGCCAGTTTCTCCTTTGACTCTCCACGAACCCAAACCAAACTTTATAGGCACAATGTCAGACATGGCCCCTACCCACTCACCAAATATTTGTGTCGAAGTGTTGTGTCCAGCGAGAACGGACACAACAGTAGCAGGACACGCGCACAGTCCTCTATATAGCGCGTCGTATCCAATTTTGGACACGAATACATGTCAACTCTTGCACAAACCTAGGGTTTAGGAATCCTTACATCTAGGCCTATCAAATCACAAAATTAATTTGCAATAATAACATTATTGAATTCTAAGTGACAAATCATCGAACACCTTAAACACTACTTCAACACGTGTCCGATACGCCTATCAAACGGACACAAAATCTCACCAAACTACATGGGTGGGTCGAGGGTACCTAGATGCATGCTACCATGAAGAAAAAATAGGAAAAACTTTAGTATTTAGGTGTTTACCTATTGAGAGTTGAAATATCAACAAAACTGACTCTTCGATCAATGAGATGACCAGTTTCCACTGAGCCAACGCCTCCAACTCCTTGCTAGAAATGCTCCAGCAAGTTCTCCTCCTTCCCATGATCACAACACACTTCGTTTGAGGTAAAACGGAGGTCGGATGAAAAAATTAGGGTTTTAGAGAGCTGGAAACTAGGGTTTTGTAAAGAGGGTGTCAAAACCAATGCAATTGTTTATATAGGGAGGGGACTTCCTATTTTGGTCGGCCATACCAGTCCTTCTAGGGTTAGGGTTGGTTCATGGGCCCCTTTTCTCTATCTAAGTTGAGTTTAAGCCCACTAACAGAAAGGCTTAAAAGGCCAATTAATTAAATAGCCCAAAAATGGTCAAATGGCCTTCTAAATTGAACCAAAGCCTAAAATAAATTCTAATTAGCTAAATGATCCTCATATGTCATGGTTAGCCTCTAATATGGATTATCTAAGGTTAAACCAAATGCTAAAACAAACATAGGCCAAAATATCTAGAAAATCACAAAATAACTAAAATGACTAAAATGACTTAAATACCCTTATTTCAAAAAGTGTGTGCTACAGTTAGGTGGGGTTTTAATGAGGGATGGTGTGTTGTGTTGAGGGTGGAGGTTAACTAAGTGTGTTCCAATACATACTAAATCAAACCAATTCCTTCTCCACAAAATAAAACCACGTCGGGTCCAAAACCTATCTTACGAGAAAATTAAAATCAGCAAGTCGAGCCAAAAACACAATTACAGGCCAAAATCCGAAAAATAAAATACATGCCCGAAATACGTATTCCGAAATACGGGCATTACAACTCTACCAACCTTAAAATAATTTCGTCCTCAAAATTTAAATCAAGATGCTTAGAGATGTAAGGGCCAGCTATGCTATCCACAATTAAGCTACACTAAGCAAACAATCAAACAATTATTCATGCAAGCAAGGGATGGAAGGCATAAGGCATACGTAAGACATTATACCTTACGAGTCAAAGAAGTCGGGATATCGTGATCGGATGTCGTCCTCACGCTCCCACGTTGACTCACCTAGAGAGTGATGACCCCAAGCAACACGGACTAAGCTAATAGTCTTGTCCTTGAGTATCTTTTCTCTCTGGTCCAATATAGACACAGGCCTCTCCTCATAAGAAAGGTTGGTACCAACAACCAATTCTGAATGGTCCAGGATATGGCTCGGGTCCGGGATATACCGTCGTAATTGGGACACATGAATACATCATGCACCTCTCTTAGCGACAGCAGAAGAGCGAGACGATAGGATACATCTCCTACTCGCTCAAGGATATCGAACGGCCCTATATACCTAGGACTAAGCTTTCCCCGTACGCTAAAGCGAATGACGCCGCGGTTAGACGAGATCCAAAGGAATACATGATCACCGATAGCAAACTCTAAGGGACGTCGATGAGCATCGGCCCAATGCCGCTGGCAATCTTGGGCTACTCGAAGACGATCTCTGATCCTTCTGATCACTTCAACTGTCTGGGCAATCATTTCTAGACCAAGCATCTGCCTCTCTCCAATATTATCCCAGGCTAACGGGGATCTATACTTCCTACCATACAGTGCCTCGAACAGAGCCATCTGAATACTGCCTGGAAACTATTATTGTACGAGAATTCCACCGGTGTAGGTGATCCTTCCATGAACCACCGAAGTCAAGGGTACAAGATCTTAACATATCTTCAAGAGTCTGGATCGTGCGCTCCGACTGACCATCTATCTGCGGGTGATAAGCTGAGCTAAACTGAAGGTGAGTTCCCAAACTCTCTTGTAAGCTGCGCCAAAAGTGTGATGTGAATCTTGAATCTCTGTCCGAGGTGATACTGACGGGCACCCATGAAGCCTGACAATCTGCCTAAGTTACATTTCTGCTAGCTGAGCCATTGACTGACCAACTCTGAACGGAAGAAAGTGAGCCACTTTCGTGAGCCTGTCAACTATAACCCAAATAGCATCTCGACCAGCTGGAGATCTAGGCAATCCAGTCACAAAATCCATGGTCACATGCTCCCACTTCTATTGTGGAATCGGCAAGGGCTGAAGAAGTCCAGCGGACCTCTAATGTTCCGCTTTAACCTGCTGACAAACCAAACACCGAGAGACAAACCGGGCTATCTCCCTCTTCATGCCATTCCACTAAAAATGCTGACGAATGTCACGGTACATCTTCGTACCAACGGGATGAATAGAATACTGTGAACTGTGAGCTTCTGCCATGACCTCCTGTCTGATATCTCCACTCAGTACACAAAGATGAGTGCCATGCCGGAGTGTACCATCTTTATGAATGCACAACTCTGGCCTTCTTTCTGCCTCATACTCTGCTCTGAGTCGCTGAATCTTAGAATCTGTAGACTGCGCCATCCGGATCCTCTCAACTATACTGGACTAAACTTGTAGACTGGCCATCAATGCCACGTTGGTAGGAAGAACCACTTCAATTCCCATCTTCTAAAGATCTGCCAATAACTCTGGTTGCGCCGTCAGAAAATAAACTCTGGCTCTTCTGCTTAATGCATCTGCTATAACGTTGGCCTTCCCTGGGTGATACTGTAAGTCCACATCGTAGTCCACCAGTAGCTCAAGCCATCTTCTCTGCCGTATGTTAAGGTCCTTCTAGGTGAAAACATACTTCAGGCTCTTGTGATCAGTAAATATCTCCACTCTGTCTCCGTACAAGTAGTGCTGCCCAAGCTTAAGCGCAAACACTACCGCCGCCAGTTCCAAGTCGTGGGTCAGGTAATTCTTCTCATGATCGCGAAGTTGACGTGATGCATAAGATATTACCTTCCCATGCTGCATCAAGACACATCCCAATCCTCTGCCTGAAGTGTCACAATAAACTGTGAATCCTCCGGTCCCATCGGGAAGCGTAAGAATATGAGCTGTTATCAATCCTCACTTCAACTTCTCAAATGATTCCTGACACTCTGCTGTCCAAGCAAACTGCACATTCTTGCGGGTCAACTGGGTCGTCGGCACCGAAATCCTTGAAAAATCTAAAACGAATCTCCGGTAGTAGCCGGCTAATCCAAGAAGCTGCGAACCTCTGACACTGAGCTAGGTACTGGCCATGACTCGATAGCCATAATCTTCTGGGGATCCACTTCCACTCCTCCTCGGGTAATGATATGACCCAAGTACAAAATGCGATCGAGCCAGAACTCGTATTTACTGAACTTGGCGTACAACTGGTGCTCTCTAAGCGTCTGAAGGACGAGTCTGAGATGCTGCTCATGCTCTGCTTCGCTCTTGCTGTAGACCAGGATATCATCTAGGAACACGATCACGAACTGATCCAAGTAAGGCATGAAAATGCGATTCATGAGGTCCATGAATACGGCTGGCGCATTGGTCGCTCCAAAGGGCATAACAAGGAACTCCCAATGTCCATACCTAGATCGGAAGGCTGTCTTCGGGATGTCCTGTTCTCTGACCCTGATCTGGTTGTATCCTGACCGCAAGTCTATCTTCGAGAATACTGAAGCCCCTTTGAGTTGATCAAACAAGTCATCTATCCTCGGGAGAGGGTATCTGTTCTTGATTGTCACTGAGTTTAAGGTATGATAATCTACACATAACCTGGATGTACCATCCTTCTTCTTTACAAGAAGCATCGGGGCTTTCCAAGGCGATCCACTTGCATGAATGAATCCCTTGGTCCTGAGTTCTTCAATCATCTTGTATAAAATCTCCAACTCTGAAGGCGCTATCCTGTAGACTCGTTCTGATACTGGTGCTGTCTCGGGGATCAAGTCTATAGTGAACTCGATCTTTTTCTCTGGCGGCATCCCTGGAAGTTCCTCTGGGAAGACATCTGGAAACTCTTCAACTATCCGGGGTAAATGTACTGATGCTACTGCCATCCGCAATACTGGGGAAGATGGTTCTACTGCACCTCTGGAAAATGAAAACTCTGGCTCGCCTGGAATACTAAAGACAACCCTGCCAACATGGCAGTCTATCCTAGCATACTGGTTCCTCAACCAATCTATGCCTAAGACTACATCATAGTCTGCCATAGGGAACTCTATAAATCTAGTGGGGAACTCTCTACCGCTAACTACGATCCGACACGAGGAAAACTCGATCTACTTCCACAAGACCATTACCAGTAAGTATATTGAGCCTCACTGATAATGACTCGGGCTCCAATCCTATCTGTGTTGCGAATCGTGCAGACATGAATGAATGCGATGCACCAGAATCAAATAATACCGATGCTGGAGAGGAGTTGACGAGAATAGTACCTGCCACTACCTCACCTGGTGCAACTTCTTCTTCCATAGCCATCATTATTGCCTGACCTTGTCCTCTGGCTGCGGGTCCCCTCTGCTGGAAACCTCTCTGCCTACTCTGTACTTGGGCTTGGGTATACTGCTGCTGGTTCTGCTGATGAAACGCCTTGGCCTGAGGCAAGAATGGCCTCGGGTTCTGCTGCTGCATAGGTGCTGGTCCCCTAACTGATGGACTGGTTAGGTTAGAAGAGGACGAACTACCCCTATTCGGGCAGGCTTCTATCTTGTGATCTGTCGCTCCACAAGCCTGGCACAATCCCTGCATCCTGCGACAATCTGCCACCACGTGCCCTGGCTTTCCGCAATGAGAATATCCTACCGCGGAAGTCTGCTTCCGCTTCTGCTGCTGCAGGTACGTCAGGATTGAATGCTGAACGGACGTTACTGAGGCAGCCCGCCTCGAAGTTCCAATGGTCAAACACCTAGCTGCCGGGGCAGGAGCTGATGATTGGTGCATTTGATTATGGGACCGCTTCCTACCTCCGGTCCTATCCACGATCCTCTGGAAGGTGTACTCGTGCCTTCTAGCTGCCCTCACTACTGCATCGAACGTCTGGTGCTCGAACTGCTCAACTGCCAACAAGATCTCCAAATACAGCCCCTGCTGGAACCGATGGGCCCTATTAAACTCGGTTGCCACCAAAGTAGAGGCAAACCTACTGAGTCTAGAAAACTCAGATGCATAACCGTCGACAGTTCTGCCTCCTTGCTTCAAGTTGGTAAATCTCGTCTGTAGGTCGTACCGAACTACAACATCGAAATACTTCGTCTAGAATCTTTCTCTAAACACCGTCCGAGTAACTGGAGCTGTTAATCCTACGGCCTGTGCCGCCCACCAACTTTGAGCTAAGTCTAGCAACTGTAGGCGTATCACCGCCACCTTTTCATTCTCAGGTGTCCTAGCTGCTACCAGAACTACCTCGGTATCCTGAAGCCAAGCGTCCGCGGTAATCACATCTTCGCTGTCGTCGAAGAATGGAGGGTTCAGGCGCTTGAAGCTGTTGGCCGTGTTGTTCCCTAGATGACCGCCTCTGGTCAAAGTATCTGCCACTGCCTGATGCAAGGTGTCTCCTCTACGATCATGAAAAGCTATCAAGGTCCTGATAAGACCTACCAAGGTGCTATCGTCAGGCTCTGCAGGCTGGACGGGCCGAATTGGTGGTTCTTCTCCGGTAGGCAAGACTCTGGAGGCCACTCCTGAATGCTGGGCTTGATCTCCAGGTTGCGGCTGGTCCACGGAAGTTGCTCCACCTCGCTGATCAGTGGGGTCGAGAACAATGCCGCTGAAGAAGACGACATAGAAAACAATAAGGAAGGACCAGGACAGATCGACGATACAAGCATATGATTAGGTCAAGATTCTCAAGAATTTGAAGATACGAGCAGAGATCAAGGACGAATACTGATTGAGACATCTATTAGGTAAACCCTCACAATCTTGAATGCCAAGACCTGCATGGGCCACCACTTAAACCATGTGACGCCCCAGAACCAGAATACTGGAGAGCGGGTGCGTACATAGCCATCTACGTATATTGAAATGGAATCCATCTCGCTATACGGTCATGGCTGTCTAGATATAAGGGTTTACTACAAGCCAACGGTCTCTTAAGGTCAAGCCTATTGTCTCAATCTCAAGCAAGTAATATACTTACAAGATGTTAGATCACCAAATATACAATAAAAGGCATCCCAAATATTACATATTCAGCTGATCATGAAGCTAGTCATACAAAATGCGAGGACTAGCAAGAGTTAAGTCATACATGATCAACCCTAGGATTTGTTAATCATGTTTACAGCCCGTAGGCAGACAGTAAGTAAATATGCATCGAGTTAACAGGTGCTCGTCGGCTAAATGTCTCAAAGAATAATTTTACAATGTAGTGAGTGAACAAAATGGAAAACCCACTCGTAGCCCAGGTTCCTTCTAGTCGCCACTATTGGGCTGGAAGTTTGGTAGATCCTCGGGTGCTGCTCCGAAATCTGGCCACACAAAACCAGCTGGGTCAAACCCCAGAAAGAGCAAGTGCCACAAGGGAGGCCACGAAATAAGAACAAAAGCCAGCATATCAGAACATAAGAAAATGGAAGAAAAGTACAAGTAACAAAGAGTACAACAGGACAATGAACGACTAGGGACGTGGAACCGTTCTGGGAGCCAGGTTACAACCCTTAAACCAAACAAGGACCAGGGTTGTTACCCTTCGCCTGAATAGCACTTTGTCTCTACCTATTTATTGTTTAAAGGTAAGTAAAACAATCATGTTCAGGAGTACCAGGTACTGGGACTAGACGAGACTTAGACAAGGCTGGACACCATCCATTCACAAGCGGCCAAACAAAACTATGGCTTACTACTTTAACTAACTAGGGTTATCACAAGCCTATTTACTAACAAGATTCAAACGAGAAATTTCCAGTCCCAAGCCCTGCAGACTATCCAGTTATCCTTCCGCGGGTTGAGAGTATGGTTGGGTACATCGCCCAGAAATATACCCTTAGGTGACTTAGAGAGTGCAACACATGACATATGCTGGAAATGTGCCCTACTCGTCGGCAGGCTACAAGTCCATTTATAGTGCCCAGATAACGAGATCACCTGTGACTGGAAATTCTCCATGAACTATAGTTTGATCTAGTCATTAGCCTAACCTATATTCAGTATGAATCCCTGACCGTGGTAACCAGGGAGTCACGTCCTAAACATGATGCAAGATAAGACAAGGCAAGTGGATTGCACAAAGCAGCAAGAATGAACACCCACGGAGTCAGAGTTGATTATACGAGTCAAGTTAGCCATCGCAACAGCATCAAGTCAAGTCAAGTTACAAGTTACATGTTACAAGTCAGGAGTACGTCGCCACAGGCCACCATCAAGTTATCCAGTTACAGAGAATAATTATGAATTACAAGTTACAAGTTAAGAGCGCACCCCATCGGGTCACTACTAAGAAGATCAGAAAGCACTAAGGTCATAAATCACAAAATTCACGAAAATTGTACTAGTAATAAGCGAAACACCGAAAATCGTGCCAGTTCGTGTTGGGTCGAGACAGTCGTGTTGTGTGGAACATGATCTCAAAACTCCATTCCACAAAGAGAAGCCAAGTCCAAGATATAACTAAACCATCATGGGCAAGTGGGTTACGCAGGGGGTCAGATTGTGCTGGAGGAATGGACTACGCAGGGGAATGAACTGTGCTGAGGTTGGGTTGCGCTGAGGTTGGGTTGCACTGAGGTCGGCTTACGCTAGGAGCGAGTTGCGCAGGATTGGGTTGCGCTGAGGGCGGGTTGCACTGGGTCAACCTGCGCAGGGTTGAGTTGCGCTGGAGCCGAGCCGCCCTGAGAGCGAGCTGCGCAGCAGTCAAGCGAGCCAATGGAAGGAAGACGCTGGAGCTAAAGAGAGCCAGCGTAAGTCAGCCCAGCATAAGGTGCTGACCGAGGAGTTGCGCATTTCGGCCATGCGCTAAAGAGCGATGGCCGAGGATCATCTTCTCCAACTGGCCGAGAGGAAAAACCCCAAGAACTCTAAATTTTAATTCTTCATAACTTAGCCAAAACAAAACCAAATTTGGATTTCCAAAGTTCTAATTTGTGTAAAATTGAATTCTCTTCCACATGGAAGCCTCAAAACAAGGAAAATTTGAGTTTAATAGATCAAAACCAAGGAATTCCAAAAATGGTTAAAACCTAGATCTAGAAAAAGAAGCTCCAAATCACAAAATGCCAAGTTCTAATGTTGTTCACCATGGCCTAATCTAGCTAATGGACAAATAAAATGGGGTGCTTATTTGGTGGCAAGGTGCACTTGCTTATGGTGTTGGTGTTAGAAGGAAGAAGAAGATGAAGGAAATTAATGGAAGTTATGAGGAGAGAGAAAGTTAGATGGGGTTTTGAGGGATGGTGTGTTGTGATGAGGGTGGAGGTTAACTAAGTGTGTTCCAATGCATACTAAATCAAACCAATTCCTTCTCTACAAAATAAAACCACGTCGGGTCCAAAACCCATCTTACGAGAAAATTAAAATCCGCAAGTCGAGCCAAAAACACAATTACAGGCCAAAATCTGAAAAATAAAATACAGGTCCGAAATACGTATTCCGAAATACGGGCATTACACTTGAAAGACGAATTTGTTATTAAGTGGTATCTTGGTAGGAATATGAGATGTTGGACCTTAGTATAAAATTTTGAGATGAAGGTATGACTAAGATTGGGAATGAAACCAAGAGGTCGATATAATCAGTTAGAAATAATTTACTAGAGAATTAGGAGGATGAATCACTTGGAATGAACGTAGGAGGATTTCAAATGAGAAGGACAATAGGATTTACATTAATGGTTAGAACATTTATATTTCGTGGATATAGTTTAGATACTGACGAGGATATCCGAGATTGAAATGTTTTAGAATTTAGATAATTTTAGGTTATTGATTCTCGAGATATTTCACATTAAGATTATGACGCAAAATTTGGAATTTAATAATGGGGAAGAGATTTTAACTATATGCGATGATGATACGAAATTAGACAAGGCATGTAAGAGGATAGAGAAGCACAATTTGGAGTTAAAAAATGGAGATTTTGTGTGAAAAAAATTAATTTAGATGAATAATGTTTGAAAGTGTATGTTGAAGAAAGTATGAAGGTTGGTTTTATAATGGAGAATATGTTTTGTAAGTCCCAGTGATATTAGATCTGAATAACACAAGGAGCATGATTTGAACAAGTCCAATGATTTCATAAACTTGATTTAGGGGTTTCGGATCAATTTAGGACAAGGTGGAAGAATTTAGATTTAAAGATGATTAAGTGGATAGTGTTGAGATCTATGTTTTAGAATTTAGGAATTAGACCTATGGTAATCAAGACAAGGTCTAATCTTCATGACAGAAGTGTAAATTTTGGTAGTAGTCATATAAGAGTTGATTTTCATATTTTGATCTGTGAGTTAAAGGTATGACTGACAAATGATGATCAGATAAACATGACGGTATCAGAGTGAGATGATTAACTTGACTTCCCTATGAAACCTTGTCTTTTGATTTTTATATCAAAAGGGAATTTGATTAATTCCATATCTTTGAATCCTTCTTTGAGTTCTCAATATCGTTGAACCCTAATTTCCTTGATCGCGACCAATCGACTTTGGTCATCTCTTTTATCATACCAATATCCTGGATCGTACTCAATTGGATTAAATTCAATTCTGACTTGGATTTCCATCCTTGGATGCTTGTGCTCAGACTTAGATAACCTTGTTCTTCGTCTTGCCCAATTCTGATTTACTCACAAAATTGATCAACTTAGATCGTGTTGAGACAATTTTTTTATCGTGATTGGATTTTAATGCTATTACCACTCGTGATATAACTCTCGATTTTGATCATATTTGGATTTTGAACACTCGTGCCTAAACTCTTTTCGACCTTGATTCCTGATTATATATGAATTTCCTGTGATTAGTCGTGCCTAGATGACCTGACATACTAAGATGACTTTAAATCCCTTGATTGTGATTCTAGCGATCATGACTATATGTATTACCTTGCCTATAAATCGCCCCTAAATTTTTGACTTTCGATTACGACTAACTAGTGTGACTACGAAATTAGTCGTGTTAGAATTAAAAACTGATCATGTCTGAATAAATTTCTACCGTGCCTAAATTACTTAGATTTCTTTCTAAATCATGCTTATAAGACCTTGATTTCGAAATCATGATTTTATTATCATTCACAACTAAACTTTGATCTTGATCGTGCTTATGCGACCTACAGTCTGATTTCCCATCAAATCTAACTATCGATCGTGCTGTACTCGAATTTTCCTCTCCATTTGCTTCTATTAGACCTGATTAAGATCATGACTATCCGACTTTGATTTTCATGATCATGATAATCTTAACCCTCAGATCGTGCTAAAAACCTTGATCTTTAATTACGACTGTGTCAAAATAGATTTTTCTATCGTACCTAAATTTTGATTCTCTAGTCACTCGTGCTCAGGTTTCATTCTTGATCATGGATTTTTGATTTTCATCGCACTATTCAAAAACGTACCTAAGTGCTTAATCATTCCATAAAATTTTGAACGCGTCTGAGTCATGATTTCATTCACCAGATGGTTAATCCTTGATCAATGTTCGTGCTAAATATTTGATTATTCTTAACAATGCCCAATCACATCGTTTTTATCTTGATCGTGCCTATCTATAACCCTAAATCTAATTTCATCAAGCTGGATCCTACCAATTGATATTTTGGCCCGATTCTGACTTGATCATAATCGAATGATTCTTGATTTTCCTAGTCGCGATTTCATGCTTGATAACATGGAATCATTTCTAAAGTATGCCTATAAGACATTGACTTCAATTTTGTTTGTGCCTAAAATTTTATCTGAATCATGCCAAACCTTGTTTTGGCCATGGTTAACTTTTCATCTTGATCGGGCCTGTGCGACTTTGATGTTGATTTTTTAAACTAAGCGCTACAGATCACCCCGTACTTGAACTTATTTAATCTTTCATTCTCCTAATTGTCACTAAGATCGTGCCTCAATGACTTAACTTATTTCTGAAATCGTGCATATATAATTTTGTTCATATCACGATTCTATCATGCCAACTCCCTAGTCGAGTCTGATAATTTTGAATTGATTTTCCTGATCGTGCAAAACTCATCGTTCTTTGACCGTGCCTAAATATTGCTTAAACCTTCTATCTTGTTTTAACCCTACTACCAACCTTTAATTTCGAGACAAAATTCTTATAAGGTGGGTAGAATGTAAGCCCCCTGAATTTTAGGAATTAATTTTTTTAATTTTTTGAAAGAATTACTTTCGATAATTATTTTATTTGATTATTTTTATCATTAATGCTCTTTTTCGTGACTTTGATTTCTGGAGCATCAGAGATGTCAGTATCTGAAAACTTTCTTCTCTAAGTTTATAGTAGACATGATTATCTTCCTGTTGATATTTCATGTCCCAGTTAAACTTGTTCTCTTGTACTCTTTTTGCTTCGTGCAACTTTCGGGTCAACTTTAGCCAATTTATCGTCTGCCGTAATTGTGACTTAACTTCCAATTTAATTTCGGGACCGACATCGGTCCAATCTGATCGACCCAATATATGATTCTGACCAGTTTTGAGTCTACTATGCACGTGCCACTTGCGTGCCATCCAAATGATCTCCCGTGTGCTCCTATTTCATCCATGATTATAAATGATTAAATTTATAATTATAATTATTCTAAGCCTAAACCTAGCCCGAACTTGACCCAACACCCAACCCAATCTTATATGACCCTATCATGACTACCCAAACATCCACATACAAATTTCTTTCTCATCTCTACTAAAAAATATCTCTCTTCCTCTCTCTACTTTATCAAATATCTCATTTACCTCTCTCTTATATATACATATATATAATATATATAATTCTCTCTCTATCTACACTCCACCCTCTCACCCATCACCATCATCACACACCCTCTCCCCCTATTTTTAGCCACCACCATCCCTCGCTACTAATTTTCTATCTCTTTCTCTCTCTCTTTCTCATTAATATCTCTTCCTCTCTCTCTCTCTTCTCTCTCCCTACTTTTCTAAACCAATCACTCACCTCTCTTCTCTCTCCTCTCTCATAACAACAACAGCAACACACACACACCCCATCTGAGCCGACAGCCCCACTCCTTCTGTCCTTCTTCTTCTTTACTCTTCTCTTCTTCATTTTTTATGGTCCCACCATTACCACCATTATTATCATCACCATCACCATTAACCTCACCACCTCCACCTTTCTCTCCTTCTCATCCTTCTTTCTTTCTTGCCGCAGCCGTTGACCACCGTTGCTGCCGTGCGCACCTTCTAGCGTGCGGTATGGAAGCAGCTCGAGCAACTGCAACCAGCATGAACAACAGCAGCACAAGCCAACAGCTAGCTGCGCCAGCAGCTGCAACAGCAGCAGACGCGCACCGCCGGTCAAAGAAACGCCCCCACCCTCGATCCAAGAACGCTCGATTCGTACGTTTTGCACGAAATCCCATCGTGACTCGTGCAGGATCGAACTCTCAAATTGTGTTACGGAACAGCGACTTCGCACGTTTTTTCGAGAAATTCGACCGTTGGATCGTCGATCCATCTCTTCCATCTCTATCTCGGTATATACCACTTCATTTCTGTCAAATTTCAAACCGTTCATTTCCGTCGTTTACTATGTGAATTTCGGCCACCAAGTTGACCCTTTAAATTATTATTTTTGGACAGTTTTGTAGAGCCAACTTTGTCGTCTCGTATCTTTGCCATCGCAGCTCCGTTTGGCATGCCACAAGTTTTTGTGCGCAGCTGGTATAACCCTCTTCTTGTCTCTTAAGTTTTATTTCATTGTGAGCTAGTTTGATTGGTTGAATTTGGCGCCAAAGTTGGTCGTCCAAATTCGTAATTTCTAACTTTTAAATTCGAATTTTGGACCTGGGAGTCCGGATTCCAATTCTGACACCACCAGTAGACTCGTGACATCATTCTGGCACGAAGTCATATAAAGTTTGTTAGATTTGGAGGACATGGGCCCCGATACGCATTTTGGTGCAAGGCGGACCCCACAGTCTGGATCAACGGGCCATTTTGAGATCGGCTCATCGGAATCCAATTATGGATATACCATTGACTTCGTATCATCATTCTAGACTCGTTGACATATAATTTTCTGAGATTTGTGGACATTGGCTCCGACACACATTTTCGTACAAATCGGATACCAATATCCAGGTTAACGGACCATTTTGAGATCGGCTTATCGGAATCCAATTATGGATATCTATTGAGTTTGTATCGTCATTCTGGACTCGTTGACATATAATTTGCTGAGTTTTGTGGACATTGGGTCCGTCACGTATTTTCGTGCAAATCAGATACCAATATATAGGTCAACGGGCCATTTTGAGATCGGGTCATCGGAATCCAATTCCGGATATACCGTTTAGTTCGTATCGTCATTCTCGATTCGTGGACATATATTTTGCTAGGTTATGAGGACTTTTATACTGGTACTATTCTAGCTATTTTGACCATTATGGACACATTGGTGATGTTTGTTTTATCATCCGACAACATCTGTAGACTTTGCCCTATCTATCACTATTTGTTATAATCCTTCTCTTTTGGTTCGTATTTTGATATCCGTGCATCAAAATTGAGATCCGTCGATTCCATTGATTTTATATCACTGAAATTGACCAGTTGTCTATGTGGATGATTATAGAGATTATCTTTGACCTAGTTGAACCAGTGTTGACTAGGAGTTGACCAGAGTTGACCAATTGATCACACTACAACAAAAAGTATTTTAACGACATTCGAAAAGTGTCGTTAATGACTTTCCATTTTTTGGTGCTGTCTAGGGGGGGTGTCATAGAAATATTTTTTCCTTCAACGACACTACAAAAGTGTCATGTAATAACTTTATGACGACACTTTTTGAATGTCGTGTAATGCTTAATTCACAGCATTGTATTGGTGCCATCTTAACATCCTTCAAAGACATCTAACAAATATCGTAAAAATTATGACACTTATAAGTGTCATCTGCAAGCATTCAATGGCAGTTAATAAATGTCATGGATAAATTTTTATGGCACTTTTTTATGTGTCATGTGAATTTTAGTCAAGGCACTTTACTAGTGTCAGCTTAACATGTATCGTCAAAATACACACCTTATAAATGTCATCTAAAGTCACTCAATGACATTTAATAAATGTCATAAATTAATTATAGCACTTTTATGTATCATGTAGACCGAGTTCAACGGTAAATTTTAAATGCTTTCAAAACATCATCAATATATATAACCAAATTCAACCATGATCACAAATAATTAACCAAAAGTAATATATTTAAAAACTTCAACCCATATAAAATGTTAATAAAAGTTACAAGAATATAGTATTCAACTTATTTGAGACTAACAAAGTCTATTACATAATATGTAAGAGTTCTTCTAATACTACTTCTTAGCATCCTCATCTGATTTAGGATCATGCCTTGAGAACCACATTAAATGGACAAATGTGGATTTCTGTCATAAGAACCTGAAAAAGAAAGAAATTGTTCAACTTATTAGTCATTAGATGAAATTGCAAGGAATTAGAAAGAAAGTAAGCATCTTACATAACACAACACAATACATTTGAATCAGCTACCAAAAACTGTAGTTTGGAGGCTAACTCCAACTACCCCCAACTTTATTTTCAAAACTCTAGCAGATGCAATTCAGATTACCTAGTGGATGTCTAGACCTATAGAATAACCAAGGGACATGCCAACTGTATGTTGCTTATGCATCCACCATATATTTAGATTAAATACAAATTATTCACTGCCTCACTGGGTCTCCACCCGAGGACTAGTACAAGGACTGTATGTTGCTTATGCATCCACCATATATTTAGATTAAATATACAATCACTCAACTTTTTAACAAACTCTTCCAACAACAAGCAGATAGCAGTGCTAGAATTTATTAAGCAGTTTATGGAATCGACAAACTGAGAAATCTTACAGCTAATATCTTGATGGAAAACATCTTTAGAACAATAGTAAAAGTTATCATGAAGGATAGGATTGCTAGAGGCTTTCCTTTTGTGCTTACTGCTCGAAGAAAACTTTATAGAGCAATCTCTCATTGACACATCCTCTTTATTGTTTAGCTCATCAGATGAACAGTAGCGGTTGGGTGTTCGATTGTGCGGTGCAATGTCAGATAGAGAAGAAAGATCATTCATCATCAAGCCAAAAAGTAAAACCGACTGGTACAAGGATTCAAGAACTGAATACATACATTAAGATACTATTGGGAATCCCTAACGTCTCAAGGACAAAATGCAGGTTTCCCTCCATCACTTAATTGGTGATATTGAGGGGTGTTTTCTTCTGTAAATACAAAAATTGCATTTTTCTTAGTAAAAAGTAGAAGTATGTGTTGTTTTGGTTCATTATAACGATAAATTATAAAATCCCAAAATTTGGGGGCTTGTCTGCAAATTAAGTTGGCAGAACTGGAAACCTCAAATAGTAAGAAGTTATAACCTCACATAAGTAGTGTTAATGTAGTCTGAACTGGAATATTGTTTCCAGACATGGTGTAATTGTGTTGATCTAAATGATATATAGTAAGAAATAATGACCAAATTATGTGTCTATATAGCCTTCTATACTGCAATATGATCAAAAGTGCTAGATTATTAGAAACTGTTGAAAATTCTAAAATTGTGGCCATGTAGCCTTCTATTTTGCAATATATACCTAAGTGCCAGATTACCAGAGACTGCATGTGTCTAGTAAAATAGTAATACCCAGAAGAGGGCAAATTAACACACCCCAGAAATAACACTTTAATAAACATAGGAGTACCTTTGATAAATATGGTACCCTCCCCATAAAAACCTGTCTTGGTGGCAGTACAATTAAACTTTTCGAGCATGCCACATCAGTACCGCGTATCCTGGAATTAGCATCTGGAGAGGAGCAACGACTTGTGTCAATTGTGGTGCCATTATATAGAGAGTTGCTTGGTGCAAATATTTCTGAGCAAATACTATCTCTGGGTAAGAGAGATTTTTTGTCTCTTGTAGAAATTTACAGAGTTTCGGTGATCTTGAGAACTTCATTGAAGCTTTAAGCCATGGCTGCTACCAAATCGGGAGGGTAGCTCAAGAGAGTTACTAACTAGTTTAGATAATTATGCTGAGGCTTTGACAACAAACCCTGGTTTGGGGAACCTCACATAAACATTCAAAGTAAGCCTGCACAATTTATATTATTGCCAAACATGACAAAACAGAACAAACAACAGCAACAGAACAAAATGAGCAACTAATGTAACAATATTTCAAATTAATAGGTAAATTGAAAGCTTTTTGTTAAAAGCAGTCGATAGGGAAGCTAAGTCTAGTTGCCTCTGCTTCTCAGTTTGGGCAGACTTAAGAGTAATCCCTATAGCATGAGCATATTTTCCCTTGCACCAATAAGTTCCACAAATATTTGGTTCATCAGTTAGTTCAGTTAGGAGAAGAGTATCAAACATGTAACTGTACTAATATATTTTTCCTCTTCTGGTTAGGTGTTAATTGAAGCTTTTCTCCATGTGCCAATGTGGATTTTACCTATATAGCATAGCTGCTATTAATACAGGAAACTAGGTGGAAGGATTCCGCTAAATGATGTGTCATCACATAGTAACTTCTGTTTTGATTGGATACTCCTTCCTCGATCACCAAGCAGGGTTTTTAATGCAGTTATTTGATTCTTCCCATTCAAGATTGCATTCTTATTTTAATTTTACGAGTTAGAGATGATTGTGGAGGGTTCAGGTGAATATAATGCCAGTGAACATGAGAATTGGGGCATATGTTATATATTATTACTAAGTGCTCACTTTTTTTTCCTGAGAGCCTGTATTCATTTCTCATATTCCCAATTATGGAAATTCAGGCCTGGTCGTTAACATTTTTATATGTGTTTACTGTTTAGTCCATATTATTACATTTACACAGTACATGTTAAGTTAGTGACCTTATATTGGCTATAACAGTGAGTATATCGACTAGTATCCATGTCAGATTTATGGTTTCATGTGGAACTGTGTTTGATAGAAACCTTTCATCTCATGCTTTTTGCACTTAACATTTTAGGGAAATTTCCCCTCAGTTTCATGCAATAAACACTATAAGTTTCACAAATATTTGCCATTGCACCAAAATGCAAGATTATATTCTTATATTATGCTAACATCCCTGGCAAGTCTGAGTCCACATTAAAAGTGCAACAAATTCTAAAGGTGTGACAGTTGTGCAAATTGCATACCAATATTAGGAGAGAGAAAATTCTGTCGTACCTTAAACAGTTTTCAATTTCTGACCTTCGACATTACCACAGAAGCAAGTTTTACCAGTCGAAATTGACAACCTTTTGTAATGTGATTTTTCTTTACTGACACATTGATTCTGCATGTAACAAAATTATATTAAGGAGAGGCTATTATCATACTTGATTACATGTAAAGATAGGTACGTACGAACCTGATAAATTGGGCAGGTCCTTTCATAGTTATGAACATGCCCATAGAAAATAATGTCCACAGAAAACAATCATGCTCAGTATCAGCTATACAGAACTGGAACATACCAAATCTGTAGAATACCTGGCAGTGAAGTATCATGATTTAGACCATATAAAGGCTTAAAGCTTTAAACCATATAGCTCAGGTTGGTACTGTGAACCACAAATGTGCGTGCAGGAGCGCCTAAAAGAAAGAACCGTACAAAAAAGTATCAAATCAAGATAAATAACAAAGTAACAAGTGCAAATCCTTAGTATCTTATCTATAAGGTGTTTCTCAAGTGTTATATAGTAGATATCTATAGGGTACTTATGAAGTATGCCCGGTCAAACTAGAACAGTTTGTAAAATATAAAAACCTGGTGTAATTAGAGAAAAGTATAAATTATGTATACATACTGCATATATCATTACGACTGAATGTTAGTATGCCAGCTGGTGAGCGAGTCTGATGTCGATTCTTCAATCCCCATTCGACAAAGGGAGGTGCCTCATCTATATCATACCCACTAGTCCAATTCACAGCCATCTATAGCACAAACAATGGAAGAACCATCACATCCTCTCATAGGATTGAATAAAAAAACCTATACCATTAACTAACAAACTACTACAATGATCATAAAAACTATGACCATATCTAATAATGGTCTAAGTTCAAATAACAAGTGAATTCAAGCTTAATGGAGTTGCCATGAAATATGGTATTTTCAATTAAAAAGGGAATTTTAAGACATTAAATTTGAATTCTTCCATAAGAGCAAATCTAAAATAAGATATACATAAGTGAGGGTGGTTAAGAGAATTAGTACCTCATTCATGTTTTTCCTGTGAAAGTCGTGGATAAACAGGCGCCTTTGGATTCGTAAAAGGTACTATATTGATACCGCAATGAGCTTTGGCTGCACGAGCCCAATATTATTTATATATCGCACAAACAAATCCACATCCATAGTTAAATAGATTGTATTATTTTCGGTGGCATAAGGCCAAAAATATTATCATTTAGGATAAGTGAAAGATGAATAGAAAATAATCAATTTATTTGGAAATAAAAGATAGCTTAAAGGAAGAAGACGTCGAATATCAAAAAATGCTAAGAAGAGAAATGGACTTAAAAATCTTAGGAACATCATGTAGAAATATAATTCAATTAAAAGATAGAAGAAGAAATAATACTAATATCAATATAGAGGGTACAACAAAATAGTTTATTTTGTGAAGAAATGGAACAAGTTATAGTCTTGCAGTAACGGAAGTTGGTCCATGTTTTTAAATACTTGGAAAACTCCTAACAATTAAACAATCCCTATAATTTTTGAATTTGTATTCATGTATTTTGAAGTTGGCAGGTATTGGTTAAATGCTGGAAAAAAGTTTCCTTCTAACGAAAGAAGATAACAAAATATGGATTTGTGCTCGACTTGGATATGTAATTGATCCTCGACTTGACAAGGGGTTCCTTTTTAAGTTTTAAGTCATATTGGCCAGCCCTAATATTGTGCCTCAATTTGGTTGCTCTTTCCTTGTGGTCGACCAACCCAGCATGTTGTATTGTATTTGTGCTCATACATGGTTTATGATATAGACTCAATCTAACTTCAAGAAAATTGGATAAAATTAGGGAAAAAATAACAATATTGAAGAGTGCATTACTTGAATTTTGCAAGAGAAAACTCCAATCCAATCATCGTGTGAAGCATTCAGACTTTGAATCTATACATTTATCCATGCAAGATCTTCTCCTTTTAAATAATCAAAACAAAACATAATAACATAGTGCTTGAATAGAGACGCCAACGCCGTTAACCTTTGACCCAAAATTAGCAAGTATCAGTAACGGATTTGACTGTCATCAACATCGTGATATGTTTCAATAGAGGCGTCTAGTGATTAGTTTGGGTGGATGCAGGTGGTGAGGTTTGTACTACTGGACACAATAAGGCTACCCCAGAAATGTGGTGCCCAAAGATAAATTCTGCCTGGACTGAAGCCTACAATCTGCTGGTTGCAGCTATTCAGCAGGAGATGAAGCCCACACCTTCCTCTTAGGCTCTTATATGTAACAAACAATGGTTCCCTATAAAATAAAATGATGTGATGATTCAAAGCAATTGTATATGTGCATTAGCATAGCACAAGTTCGAGCACTCACAATGTATTAGGATCTCTTTAGTTCAAGATAATCACTACAACAAAAAAGTATTTAATGACATTTTTAGGGTTGAATTGGAGGCTAGACACTTGGCAATTATGATAGATGTTGCTTATGAGCTGATGGCTTCGGGCTTGGCTCTACCAATAATGGTAGATCTCCTTGAAGTGAAGTCATTACTGTCCAGTAAGTTTTATAATAACAATTCATGTTAATTATAGGCAAGGTTCAAAGCATGAACAAATCAACTTTTGATGCTGGCACATTGTTGCATTTAACAATATTTCCCTAAGTTTGTGTTTGTGCAGACAAAAGAGGAAACATTTGTCTGTGGCCTCTCAGAAGAATTGTATGCTTTCCTTATTGACAGAGTTTGGAACTTCCTAATTCCTATACCAATTGAAGACTTGCGTAAGTAGATCTTATATACCAAAAGTAGGTGCAGTTTCTGTGTCGTCGTATCGATTATTGACTCATGCCGCATTCGTGTCGGTATAACGCAGAAGATAAGGAATAGGACAGAAAGTGGCTCGCCTGTTGCACATATCGTCGACGGTGAGCTTGAAAATCCCCTCCCCGGTGTTCTTGAGCGTGCGCCTTAGGTCCCCGTCCGTGAACGTCCCCACCAGCCGGTTCCCCTTGTCCACCACAGGCAGGCACCCGCACCCCTTGCTCGTGAGCTCCGTGAGCTGGTCCATAATCATGTCCCCCTCCCTGCACAGCGGCACCTCCCTATTCCTCTTCATCACGTCCCCACCTTGAAAATTAGGCTCTTTCCGATCCTTCGGCTGGGTGGTTCACCGCTTACTCGTCCCTGGTGAGCTTCCTCGTGCATGATCGCCGCGATGATGGTATCGCCGAAGAGCATCTGGACGGCAGTGGAGGTGACGGGCAAGTCCGAAGGGGCAGGCCTCGTACTGGAGGGGGAGGGGGTGGCGCCGAGGGAGGCGGGGGTTGTCGAGGACGGAGGTGAGGGGAGGATGGTGGCGCCCTTGGCACGGGCGCAGGGGGTGAGGGTGGGGAGCTCGGCGGAGGAGCCGAACTTGGAGAAAAGGATCAGGAGGTCGCCGGGGCGGAGGGATCCGAGGTCACCGTGGAGGGCGTCGACAGGGAGAGGAAGGAGGAGCACTGGGGGTCGCTGAGGGAGGTGAGGGTCCGGAGAGCTCCTGGGCGACGAAGCCAGACTTTCTGATGCCGGTGAAGAAGACGACGCCGGGGGCAGAGAGGAGGGCGTCGGCGACCCCTTGCCGTCCAACATTCGAGAGAGCAGTAGAGGAAGAAGAGAGAGAAAACAAGAAAAGAAATGAAAGAAAGGAGAGGAAAAACCTTCCTATCGTCTGCTTTACCCCAATTTTTTTAGCGGCTAAAATTGAAATTTTTCGGTAGTAGCGGGCGGGAGCGTAAAAAAAAATTGTGGAAAATGAAATTTGAGACAACACTTTTGAAGTGTTGTATTTTGATATATACATTATACGTCACTTTTCAGGTGTTGTATTTAGATATGATATTATACGACATTCTTAAGTGTCCTTAAAAGTGTTGTTGAATTTATGTTTACGACATTTTTAAAAAGGTGTCGTAGACTATGATAAATACTCAATTACAACGACATATTTTAATAAAGTGTCATCACTGCAAAAAATTTACGACACTTATTTAGAAAGTGTCATAAAAAAGTGTCGTTATATATATTTTGTTGTAGTGTGACCAAAGTCAACTGTAAGTCAACCTTTGACCCAGCTTGACTTCGTTGACTGAGTTTGACCTAGAATAGGCCTAGATGCATAGAATTAATGTATTTATATATAGTTTACTCTAGAACACTAAGTAACCCTGTAAATTCATGTTAGGTCTCTGTGACGTCAGTTCAGGCATAGACCCCCCACTTATTGATCAGGACAGCAGGCGAGTACATTCTGATAGTTTTCATTGTCATGATATCTGCTATATTCGATTCAGTTGTAGTATTTTACATGATTTCCGACACGATGGTACATGGACTAGTATACGTCGGATCTTGTCATGAGATGTCATTCCTGGGTTACCATGGTATATTGGTACATTGTTCGATCTTATTTTACTTGTATTTGTATAGATGCTGATTCCTAAGGGGATTTGCTACCCTCTTAGAGAATTCTGCATCATGACGTGACATGTCCTGATACATTATACTATTCAGGAATAGAAAGTTATTATAGTTATGTGATCAATACCCCCATGTCACTATTCTTGTGCTTGCGTCACGCTCACTACACGTAGGGTGTAATGAGATCTTATATTCTTGTGCTCGCTTTCCATGTTGGCTGGCTTGACCTTTCTTGAGATTTTCCAGTGATAGTCGGGCCAAATGGAATAGTCTGATCTTGACCCAAGCCGATCACATAATGCTATAATATCTCAAGGTACTATTTATATTTACATTATACATCAGATATTACTGTACTGTTCTATATTCCAGTATTTCATACCCGGACATGATATCCAGTTTTACATATACTATTTCCAGTCTTGATATTTCATCTTGTATTTCACTGTAATTGTCTTTTATAGAATTTGTCAATTCATGTGGAACTGCTATTAGTTTATGTACTCGTTTCCATCCTGACTGGATACGTTGACAATATTTTAGGAGTTGTTATACCCTCATTATTGGACTACAGGATGTTGCTAGCCGAGGTAGTTTCAATATTCTTTCACCGTGAGTTGCCTCCCATGAGTGCTAGGCCTAGTAGTTATTTAGTTTTGTCATTGTTTTTCTTCCGTTTCATTCTTGTCTCTTATGATCCTTGTAGATAATAGTTGTTCTAGTGATATTGTTATTATTTCTTGTCTTATCTTCCTTAGCTTTGGTGTTATGATATGAGTACCTTTATAGTTATGGATCTTTATATGTTGTAGTTAGTATCGGGTACTTGACAGCGCTCTACCGTCGATACTGCAGCGTAGGCTGGACGTGGTCCATGTATTCGTACCCGTATATCCGAGTGCGGGTCGTGACAATAATAGTCTACTAGTTGTAACCAATCACATAACAGTTGTAAGAAGGGAGAACCTTCGAGTATCCAATGTGGAACAAAGTAACCTAGTATCCAATATGGAACAAAAGAAACTTACATATAACTAACTACTTAACAACTCTTAACACTCCACCTGAATGGGAGTAGAAACCCTAAGAAATAAAGCTCTTTTTATAGAAGATAAAGGAAAGAAAGTTTTCCTAGGCATATGGGAACGAGCAAAATTTGAGGCTGGTCGTACATATACACCGGTCCAGGTCCAAGTCTGACAATAGCTCTCTCGAGCACAAACCCATACATTGTCCGGACCCAAGCTTTCCCATGCTACAACCACATGAGCCCCTTCTATGTTTTGGTCTAGAGATAAAATCACATGACCCGCGTGCGATGTTAGGAATAGCCACAATAATCTCAATACAGATGACAAGGGATCTTGGCTTCTCTTATCCCCTTTTTCATTAACTTATGGAACATGAAAACAAGAGAAAAATCCTGGAGATCACAGTTTTTAATACTAAAACTGAACAAGAAAAAAAATCTAAAAACTTAAAAACGTTTCTACAAATAACCTTCTCAATCTTCTATGCTTACTGCTATATAAAGGAAAAATGGCATCATAGCAACAAATCAACAGGGTAGTAGCTGGAAAACCTCCTACGAACTGAAGAAAGGCCACTTCGGTCATTTAATATAGTTGGACAAGGATATAAGCTCTCCCCATAAATTTAAGTTCTACAATACTTCATCAAATATCTAAAGGACTTATAGCACAAATGCATTTATAAGTATACCTAGGAACATACATCTAACAGTCAACATAATTGGACAAAAATGAATGAGTTTCTTCACCAAGTTTTTGTGATGAAGAAGTGCAGGAGAAGCAGAGGCGCGAGGAGGAAAAATCTTGGAGCCATTGTGTGCCACAGAAATGATATGTATATTGTTTTTGGAACCAGGTAATTTGTTTCTGGAATCGCTCCCACTGGGATTCGAACTCCCACTGGGAATCGCTCCCACTGGGATTCGAACTCCTGACCACTCGGGCCGCATGCATCTCTCTTAACCACTAGGCTAGAGGTCATTTGCAAATGATATATAATATATATATATTATATATATATATATATATATATATATATTAGAACCAGGTAAAAAAAAAAAATATATATAATATATATATATTAATATATATATATATATATATATATATATTATATATAATATATATATATATATATTGGAACCAGGTAAATTGTTTTTTGAATCGCTCCCACTGGGATTCGAACTCTTGACCACTCGGACCGAATGCATCTCACTTAACACTACTATATTTTTTTTTTTGAAGCAATGGGTACTGTGGCGAACTCGCCTCCACTGGGGCTCGAACTCCCGACCACTTGGGCCGCATGCATCTCTCTTAACCACTATGCTAGAGGTCATTTGACTCTTAACCACTATATATATATATATATATTATATGTGTGTGTGTGTGTGTGTGTGTGTGTGTGGTGTGTGTGTGTGTGTGTGTGTGCGCGCGCGCGCGCGCAAGTGTTAGATTATGTGTGTGGTGTGGTGTGTGTGTGTGTGTGTGTGTGTGTGCGCGCGTGCAAGTGTTAGATAGATAGATTTTGACTTTTCACTAATTCAGTGTGGACACATAGATTGGGAATCAACAAACATACCTGACTATATGTGTAGGAAAAGGATATGCAAGTTCCTTTATCGACTTAAGTATTTCTTCGAAAGACTAAGAATGAAGGATGCTTAAGTGGAAGAATTCTGCAGAATAGGCATATTCTTGGTCCATCCTCTTTTTAAAGAAAGCATATACCTTTCTTTTTCTTTTCTTTTTTTTAGGCTGATGGATCTACTCATTCTAAATATTATACCATTTGACTAATACATATTAAACCTGATTTGACCAAGTGGTCAAATGCTTAGACGCAAACCCTAATTAACTTACCAACGCTACACAATTACCTGACTCGTCAATACGTCCAACCAAAGGGTATTTTTATGCAGTATACGTTCTTCGAAACAAAAACGAAAATTCCTTGGACATTTTTGTTCTTTCCTTGTAAAGTTTAGAAACTTTGTGCATCAAACATAAATGTTGTGAACAAAAATTTCTATGTAAAATAATCAGTGGTGCGAGCCATAGATCCGAACCAGTCAGGACGATCAAATTGATACACAGCCGGCCACATTTAATATCATGATGACCAGCAGACTTGCTAGAATTATGTGATGTAGGCAGTTTAATCAGAGGAGCATGCAACAACCATAACAAGTTGACAATTAAATTAGCATCTTAAGAAGCTTGCAGCAACAACACTCATATAAACTTCAACAATGGAAGAACTCTATCTTTCTAACACTTTCACACACACACACCCAACACAAATATAAATATATTATATATATATATATATATATATATATATATAATTAATATATATATATATATAGGGTCGTTCTATAATACATCCGCTGGAAATGGATGTATCGATACATCCGAAATCTGGACCGTTGGATGTTGATCCAATGGTTCGGATTGAATAATAGTGTAGAAACATCATTTAATGCTGATTTAGACTTTTGACCTGTTGGTAACTTGCTTTAGCAGATCATTCTTCACTTTAATTTTTTCAATGAACACCCTAAATTAACTCATATTTACTCTCTCAAAAGTCCATCCAATTTAATATTTCATTTTTTTTTGGTTACAGGCCGTCGTGGTGGTGGTGTTGGTGGTTGTGGTGGAAAGAGAAACAGAGATGAAGATGGAAATAAGAATCGGTCCGGATCGCGTCGAACGTCGTCGAGCCCTCCTAGAACAACGAGGAGTACCAGCTGCGCTGTGAAGAATCGGTTCGCTTCGCGTCGGACATAGTCGAAACCTCCTCGAACAAGAAGTACTAGCGGTGCCGCTCTAATTTTACTGTCCATTGCCATTGTCATGAAATCTTATTTTTCATTCTAATAATTTAATATTTGTTAATAAAGCTACATGTCACGGTGGTGGTGGTGAACTGAGGAAACCTGCTTCTGAGGTCGGGCGGATCATCTTGTCACATATTTTTAAAAAAAAATATGTATTGATCGGACGAATTTTTTTTACTTTTCTAATGATAATATTTTCGAAGAGAATATTTTATTTGGACGGTGAATGGCCATTCTCTTTGCTTTTAACACGGAGAATGGCCATTCTCTTTGCTTTTAACACGAGAATGGACGGAGAATGGCCATTCTCTTTGCTTTTAACACGGTGAATGGACGGAGAATGGCCATTCTGTTTGCTTTCCACACGGCGAATGGACGGAGAATGGCTGTTTCTCTTTGTTTTTAACACGGAGAATGGCCATGCTCAAGGAGAATGGACCATTCTCGTTACTTTAACATGGAGAATGGCCATTCTCCGTTCTTTGAAAACGGAGAACGGACACTCTCTGTGCTTTTAACAAAGTATGGTACATTTAGGACTGGAAATGTTCAAGTATCTCATATTTTTTTCACCAAATATTTACAGTATTTTTAATATCATTTACCATAGTACATTCATTTTATATTAAATTATTTTCAAGATAATCCGAATATCATTTTATCAGGCTTCCACTGTATGGCTGAACAAAATTTTTGCGAATGTTTGAATATAATTAACCTACTATCAAAGAGAATTTTTCTTATATTACATTATGCCTTACACTGGCATCGACTTCATACTGATGGCATCGATGTACTGATGGCAATAACAAAGGATGAACATGCAGGATTACAATTATGTTTCCGCAATAACAAGGGATGAACAGGCATGATTACAATTTTGCTTCAGCAATAACAAGGGATGAACAGGCACTGGCATCGAATTCATACTGATGGCATCGATGTAATAATTTTTTACAGAAAGCAAAACACATTACAATCAAATAAAGTTTCAGTGATCCCAGGAATGCATCCGTAATGAGGCCACCTGTAAACCCTAGCAATGTACCCAGGACTCACGAAATCTGTGATGGGCATCTGCAAATCAAAGGAATACACCAAAATATCAATATCATCTATGAAGGCCAACTGCCAACCAAATAAACGCTTCAACCAAAAAATTATAATCAAATTAAGTATACTTCATTCCAAGTCCAATAAACTGCATAATTCACGTTACAGTAATCTGCCCAATCCACGTTAGTAATTCAACATAGAACCTGCATAATTCACAATACAATAATCCAAATAAATATCAGACCTACTCTAAATTCAAGACCATATTACATTTTCAAAACAAATTACGAACTATGCACTGAGTACAAGCGAAAAGTTTAGTCTTACAATATTTCAAACACAAAATTTAGTTTGTCCGCCATGACCAACAATATTCAGAACAATATTACAAGTCAAATATTACTTCCAAATTGAAATAAGAGACATTCAAAACTCAAAAGATGAATCTTCATAGCCGTCTCCATCTTCTTCTTCTTGTTTCTTTTTTTTTCCTACTTCTTCTTCTTTCTCAAAATATCCTTCACCTACACCTTGAGGGACGGATGAAGAAAAATTATAGTCAGTATTGACTCACTTTATAGGTAGAAATGACATCCAGAAACATAAATAGAAGTATCAAAGTGATGGCTAGCATTAAAGTGTCAATGTGCACAGTGTGTATTTTTACATAAGATTTTGGGCTAGCCCCATTTACCTTCTTCACGAGGGAAGGAAAATCTTATTCTTGGTCAGCAAATTCAACCTCTATCTGGTTAATTTATCCAGAATCAATTTCTGGTTGTCGGATATAGTCTTCATCTCTTTGAAGACATTCTCAAAGTTTGCAGCAACAAAATTGTATAGATCATTAACCCTGTCCTTAGTGTTTTTGATTCCATAAGTTGATGGTTTTTCAGATGTTGATGGTTTGCTTGCAGCTGCTGCCCAGTTTTCCAAACATTCGAGTGAAGGTTAGTTTTCTCATGGGGCCTTTGTTTTAATATAAACATCCCCTGCTAAGCTTGGGACAGAATGTTTATTAGCCATCGAGCATACAAATCCTCCGAAAGGGAGAGCTGTCCTTGCAGTTGGTTTTCCCACGAGATGCATTATTCTACTGAACATGTAGGAACCTATATCCATCCTTTTTTTCTTCCCCATATAATAAAGAAATTTTACTCTCTCGGGATGGATGGAAAACTCATGTCCAGTAGGGTTGAGTGTTTGAGATACGTAGGCATGCAACAATTTATACAAAGTTTTTAATTGATCTTTGTATACATTTTGAGGGGTCTTGGCACCCATTGAAACACCTGTAATCTAATGAATTGCATCCGTCATGGAAACATTATCAATATCTTTCATATCAAACTCAGGAACTGGATCAAATCCATAAAATTCGTTGATGACAGCAGCATTTACCCTAATCAGTTTCCCTCTCAGAAACACCAGTGGTTGATCCTCTTCTTTTTCTTTAATTTCAGCCGGAAGATTTGAGTAAAATTCTCTTACTATTGTTTGGGAGATTTTCTCAAGACAGGATTTGTTCAGTTTCTCCAATTGATAGAATTTAATATATCCAGGAAAGCTTCGTCTTCGACATCATCTATCTTAATTGATCTTTCAGGCATAACAGCCTTTTTCTTGAAATATTTAATGTATATCTTCTTAGTTTTAGAGTCTTCAAATTTTTTTACCTCCTCTCCAGCCTGGGACTTATTTGATGATTGCTCTTCCTCTTCATTTTCCTCTTCTGATGAGGATTTAAAATCCACAGAGTACGCTGATGACTCTGTATCCGTTGCCACCTTAGCCTTCGCTTGAGTACGCCTTCAATCTTCATAAGTTGAGTCTTCCGACGACTCTGTATCGAAGATAGATTTTCTGGTCTTTGTCGAGCAATGAGTGTTTTTAGCCTTTTTTGCACGTGGCTTGGCTGCCGCCTCCGCTTTCATCGTCGCTGCCCCCGCCGCTGCTTCCGCCGCTGCCCTTTCGGCCTCTGCCCTAGCGACCATAATCTTGGTTTTCGCCGCCCTTGCAAGTTCTGCCTTCGGGCCTGTATCGCATCCCTTCGTGGATCCTTCCCCTTCGGCGACGGTCGTTGTTTCTTCGGCGACATTTTGATTAGAAGAGGGTTTGGGAGAGGGTTTGGGTGAAGGAAGAGGGTTTGAGAGAAGAAGAGGGAAAATTCGACCGTCTTATATGACCTTGGGAAGTGGAAAAAATTAGAATAGTTTTGAGTCTTAAATTAAATTTATTACTATTATTACTAGTATAAGACGGTCAAATTTATTACTATTAAATTTAAAAAACTACTTTCCAAAATTAAATTTATTACTATTATTACTAGTATATATCCATGTGAAATTACTACATAAACCTTTGGATTTTGAGACCTTAATTTAAAAAAATTCTTTTCCAAAATTAAATTTATTACTATTATTACTAGTATATATCCACGTGTTCCGTATAAATTATTGAAAAATTTGGCAGAAAAAACGTGGTGGAAACATATTTATTTAAAAAAATTTGACAACATATTTAAGAATGTGAAGTTTAAGACTCAATATTTCCATTTTACGGAATATTTGATTAAATTTTTGAAAATAAGAAGACTATGTACTTGAAAAGAGTAAAATTGAAACACTCAATGTTGTCCTCTATTTTACTTTGTAATCATATTTAAGATGGATTTGACGGCAAGATTGACGCTGGCAGCATAATCAATTCTATGACGTAACAAGTCATTGATGGAGATATCGTCGCTGATATATTGATTTGACGTAACAAGATTTGTTAATTATAAAGAGCAATGCTATAGTTAGCAAATGGGTGTAAGTTGTAAGAAGGTTGTAAAAGTTTGAACGTAGCCGAAACCAAATTGAGTTAACAAAATATTATATTTCATTAAATCCCAGCTTCGTCGCCGGAACATTCTCCAGAGAAGTATACAAGAGGAGGACAAAAAACTGTAAAAAAACGAAAAAAAAAGTGTCTAGCCCTCACTGGCCTCCCGGAGGATCTCCGCAAAGTCCTGCAGGGTGCGCACACCCGTCCTATGGCACAGGCGGCGAAACGCTTCCCTCTTCTCCAGAGAATCCCGTTCCTCCGGAGTGATCGGCAACAGGTCAAAGTTTGGCGCCTGATGAAGAGGTCGAACGATGACCTCCAGTGACAACCCGCAGGAGGTCAGAAAGTTCGCAGCCGCTGCCAGCCAGTCATGGGCCGGAGGCGGCGCAGAGGGTGCTCCATGCGAAGAGGCTCGGCGACGACTAGAAGAAGGCTCTGGCAATGGTTCCCAACCAGATGATCTTTTTGGAGCCATGTTAAATGTGCAACCTACTCAGATGAATGGGGACCCCTATGTATATATATACACGTTCCTAACCGACTCTTCTTATTCCTTATTGGAAGTTGGGATATAATGTTAAAGTTACAACCAAATGCTTACAACACTCTTACAACCTTCACCCATTGCTGACATGTGGGCCATGGCCCACATGTCATCAATGGGTGAAGGTTGTAAGAGTGTTGTAAGCAAGCATTTGGTAGTAGACTTAGCATTATTGATGTCTTATTCCAGGCTTAGTTGGTTGTGCTGTTTGGCTTTTACATGGAAGGCCTAGGTTCGAGTCTGGTGTTTGGGTTCTGTAGAAATTTTCTATTGTTAACATTTTTTGGGTGCTATTATATGCTTTTAACTTAGTATGGAACAATTTTTGGGACTGTTAATGGCCATTCTCCGTTCCTCTAACACGGAGAATGGTACATTTAGGACGGAGGTAGGACGGAGAATTGTACATTTAGGACGTCGAATGGTACATTTAGGACGGAGAATGGTACATTTAGGAATGTTCTGTAGGGTTGTGAATTTTAAATAGTTTGGCTGTTTAGTTTTGTTTTGAATCTATATAAATTGGTTTTGAAGGCTCGTGAATATGAATTAGTTTGGCTGTTTGGCTGTTAATGGTCATTCTCCATTTCTCTAACACGGAGAATGGTAAATTTAGGATGGAGAATTGTACATTTAGGACGGCGAATGGTACATTAGGACGGAGAATGGTAAATGTAGGACGGAGAATGATAGATGTAGGACGGAGAATGGTCCATATAGGACGAAGAATGGTACATTTAGGACTGTTCTGTAGGGTTGTGAATTTTAAATAGTTTGGCTGTTTAGTTTTGAATTGAATCTATATAAATTGGTTTTGAAGGCTATGAATTAGTTTGGCTGTTTGGCTGTTAATGGCCATTCTCCGTTCCTCTAACACGGAGAATGGTATATCTAGGACGGAGAATTGTACATTTAGGACGGCGAATGGTACATTAGGACGGAGAATGCGGAATGTAGGACGGAGAATGATACATGTAGGACGGAGAATGGTCCATATAGGACGGAGAATTCATTTTGAATAAGGTAAAATCTGTATTGGGAAATGGTGAAATCTCTTGGATATGATTACACTGAGATGTTGTATTAATGGTAAAATCTGTGTTGGGAAATGTCGAAATCTCAGAAGTAAGCCGTCTTAGGCGTCATTATATCACAGTCCATTTTATTTATAAAAAAATAATCATGTTAAAAATTAGTATTAACAAAAGTAAAATTTGCTCAAAATGGAGAATCGAACTCATAAAAAATATCTTGTATGTAGACTAGTAAAAAATATATACTCCTCCGTCCCAAAAATATAGTCTCACTTTCCTTTTGGTTTGTCCCATATTATAGCCCATTTCTTTTTATATAATGGATCTTTGTGGAGTAATTTACAATTTTAGCCTTATTTAAAACTGCAATTATATCAAGATAAACTCTACAATTCTCTATACATTTAAGAGTTGTATTTTGAAAATATACTTGAGCTCTAATGATGGATACTGAAAAGACAATTTAGTTTATATTGCCTCCAAAATTCAAACTAAAATTTGCCAAAATATTGTCTCCAAAGTTTAATTTACATAGTAGAATGTGATATCATTAAATAAATCCAATTAGAGATTTAATGGCATTCATTAACCCAATTAGAGATCACAATAAGTACAAAAGCAAAATTCAAAACTTCTATAAGGGGCAAATTGGAGAGATTTTGTTTTGTTGGACATATTAATTGGATTTTCTTAATCTTGGTGAAAATAGAAATAGGACTATATTTTTGGGACGGAGGGAGTATAAAGAAATGCATGCATGCATGCATGCTAATATTTTCACCATTCACCCCAGGAATGATAGAACATATCTAAATCATTATACCACTCGTACACAGGTTCTCCTGGTACTGGGATTACATTATCAAAGGATTTTTTAAACGTCTGAATTGAATAACAAATTTTCCAGAGTTCGTCGTCGAAGATCACGTTGAAGCACCCACGTATGTCGAGCAGGCGAAGACCCTTACAGTTGCATATGATAGATCGCAGCGTGTCTCCATTGAACATGCCGAATCCCATATGTAGGTGCTCGAGACGCGGCATCGTATCAGCCATGGCCTTTCCCTCCGCCTCGTTTTTCGTGTCCAGCACGAACATGTTCCTGAGCATGAAATCCGGAGGGGGCATGTTCCTACTCAGCTTGACCAGACGGCGGCAATAATTTCCGGCGGAAATTATTCCAGTCGACGTGATGTAGAGGCAGTAGCTAATGTCGAGTTCTTCCAGCACAGGGAGAAACTCCAAGTGTCTCACGAAAGTTTCATCACTCACGTCGCACTTCGGAATGTGCAGAACCCTTAGAAATTTCCCACTGTATTATAAAAATGGGAAAACATCGATAGAAATTAACAAAAGTATACGTAAAATTTTGTAATAGAAAAAATAAAGTATTAGAATAAGACCAAATAAAATTTTGCATTGGCCTTAAACATGCAAAAGAGAAGGATGGTTCGTCGAGCTTGTACGCGGAGAGGGACCCTAGATGTCCCTCACTGCGAGCCACGAGCTTCATTACGGTCAAACTAATCTCAGCGGTTTGCTGGGTCCTCCGGCACCACTGTACCAAGTCGACGTTGGACCAATAGTCTAAGGGACCGTTGAGCGCCTTCCACCACGAACGGCAAACTGGGGCCACGTTGCACATTACCTCGTCCGTCGGCATCCCCGACAGTACCAGTATCATCGAGAGAATCTCGGTAGGGATGACGGCCCATCCGCTGCAGTTGATCTTGCTCCTCTCCATTGCGACTGTTCTTCTTCTTCTTTCTTTGTTTCTCTCTAGTCGGATGGGTTATCTTCTTTGGAAAAGGCTATTTAACCCTCGTTTACGCGGGTGTATGTAACCCGCTCGTGGAGGGGTGTGACCGAACAAGTCACGAATCTATTGGAAAATAACGGTAATGCCACTGTATTAATATTAGCAATTAGTCGTTTGGGCTCCCAACATATTTGGGTGATGCCATCTCCCATTATGTGGCATCTGACATGGCAGATGACATAACAGCTGACATGGCAAATTTTAACCCCAAAAATTAATTACCTAATTTTTTTTAATGTTAATGTTAATGTCAATATTAATATTAATGTTAATGCTAATGCTAATGTTAATGTTAATATTAATGTTAATATTAATCAATGTTAATTTAATATTAAATTATTTATTTACTATTAATGTTCATTTTAATATTAATTTTATTGTTAAATTTTGCCATGTCAGCTGTCATGTTAGCAACCATGTCATATGCCACATAATGGAAGATGGTATCACCCAAAATTTTGGGAGCAAATAGCATTTTTGTAATATTAGTTTTAATTATATTGTAAATTTTAAATTAATAGAAAAGCTAATGTAGATTTAATATTAATGCTACTGTAAAAAAATTTTAATCATACCTCGATACTTACGTTTGTCGACCGAGTTACCGTCTTCATCATTATCAAGTTTTCACCCGAATCATCGTCATCGCTGGGGCGTGATGTCGTACGAGCCTGGAGTTACGCTCGTGCAAGGCAAGATAACAGATTCACAATAGTGTTTATAGCTCAAATTGATAACATAAGCAGCTGAAGGAAACGTTACAATGGCTCTGAATAGCCCAACTCATCATGCCAATTGGCTACAACGCTCATGATCTCTCTAGCTCACAAAGGAGTACATTGTTCCATACATTATGCCTCTTTATAGCCAACAAGTAGTCTTCGGCTGAACATCTCCATGTCGCAAGTCCGAACGCTAATGTGGTAGCTCCTCTTGAACGCTAAGGACTCCATGCATCTGGAAGTCCAAGCCGAGCCCCGCCTCGAGCCGAACATTTCCTGAACTTGTCCACCACCGTGTCCCTGCGGCAGATACATTAGACATCATCTTAACATAAATATTGTGATCACTCATCTATGTCCCATTTCGCCTAGCCTGCAAGGTTAGAACTTTACATAAGAAATCATATCATTTCACTCAACTAAACACCGTAAACTTAAACATATGCATAGGGTGGCAGGCCCTGCGCCTGCACCCAGCGCTAATCTCAGCCCACCTGCCCTATCTATATGAAGGTCACGGTATTTCTGTCACGACCCGCACCCTGATTAGGGGCACGATACGTGGTTACGTCCAGCCTACGCCGCAGCTTCGGCGGTAGAACGCTGTCTAGGTCATCTATAAATACTACAACAACTAAACAGATAAATGTACCTTATAGTATATACACTCCGAATGGAGGTGACATAGCAATACAGTCTCAATCACAAATATAAAACTAAGGTGATAGTATGGAAAGGAAAATACGATATGTTGTTCTGCTAGGGAGTCATGGTGCTCCCTGAACTGTAGCCGGTACACCTCTCTCCACTGCTGTCATAGCTAGCTGATGCAAGTTCTCCATGGTCTGTCGCAGCAATGATAGGCTGCGGTCGTGAGGTTGTCTATTCTACTATCTAACGTAACGCGTCCCAGCCTACACCGCAGAACGACGTAGAATGCTGTCTATTTCTACTATCTAACAACAGTTAGATATTACAACCGTCGAGAATCTAGGGTCGTCGTCTAACCCAGCTATGGCAGTCCATTCTTGTGTATTGCCCTTCAACCAATCCATTCCTAGGCCAAGGGACCGATTCGGCCCGCAGCAAAGGGTCGTCGTCTAACCCAGCTATAGTCCGTGATGTCTTGACATTGCCAGTGGCCTTCACACCCTTTCACTGCTTAACAATGCACGTGACACAGGACGGTGCTTGCTATACTTCGATAGCCCAACAAAATCTTTTCTAATGTGTTCGTACAACGACTTGACAAGCAAGGGCTACTCAAGCCTAGCATCGAGGGAAATACGACTTAAACTATGGGACAGCGAATGTTAGTATTAATTGTAGTTCCAATTACATTTTAAATAAAAAAGAATGTAATTTTAACTTTAACTAGTTTGAAGTAAATGTTAAATCCAAAACTATTTTTAATTTTAGTAGTCATATTAGTTTCAATAAAATTGTAAATGTTTAAATTAACATAATGCCACGGTATTAGAAACCTAGATAGCTGATGTTACGTTGCTCGGGCTCGGTTAGTGTTCGTCTAAACTAGTACGTGCCAACTAGTTATTAGTAATGATAACCAAAATTGAATTTTAAGTTTAAAATCTAGTCGAGCTCGATCTTCCTCTTTATCCCATCTTCCACACTCTTTTTCTCTCTCTCTCTCTCTCTCTCTCTCTCTCTCTCGGTTCTCTCTCACATGTTGTGTTCCTTAACGCAACAGGTCCCGTAGCATTAAATGCTCTGCATGCATTATTCTACACAATTTAATAATAAACACTGATACCATATCATTAGAAGAGCAAAGGTTGTCTTGGAAGTCGTAAAAAATTACTTTATATTGTCTTCTCAATACTTTTTTGCATTGGAGATGACTTTTTAAACTTCTTCCTCATTTGTATATAGCCGCCTATGCAAGTTATTGTCTTCTGCGGATCTGCCTCATGCCACATAGGATACACAATACATAACAGACAATAGGGTTTCGTAGCATTAAATGCTGCTGCATGTGTTATCCTACAAAGAGGGCCACGTGGAGATTGATGTTGCATGCTTCCTCATGCGTTATTAGCTACACATTTTAATAAGGCACGTACCCAAGACGAGAAAGTTTATTGGAAGTTGTTTCCTTAAAATTATGCTTGCTCCTAGAATCACTCAAGATTTTTCATGAGCCATAAAAAGGGCCACGTGGCGGAGTTACAATGAAGACGAAAAAGTTGTGTTGTTGCCTTGCTGGAAGTTGTTTCTTCCTGAATAATGTTTTTTGTACCTCCAAATTGCACTTTCAAACTGTCCATCCTTACGTGGCAGCTGACGTGACATGTTGATCTGGCAGCTGACGTGGCAAATTTTTTTGTAAATAAACTAAAATAAAAATTAACATTAAAGTTAATATTCCAGATTAATATTAACATTAATATTAATATTATCGTTAACATTAACAATAATATTAATATTAACATTAACCTTAACATTAATATTAACATAAATTAATATTACACTAAATAACTTTGATATTAACGTTAAAGTATTATGGAGAAAATTGGGTTGTTACTTTTTGGATTAAAATTTGCCATGTCATCAGTCATGTCAGATGACACACTATTAATTTAGGAAAATGCTAAGAAGCTCATTTATTTAACATGCCACATCAGATGGGAGGGCTATATATAGAGGGTCAATATGGAGGTACGATAATATCATTACTCTTTCTTCTTCTATTGTTTTCTGTCCTTCTTTCTTCTGCTGGTTTCTAACACACTCTATTTTCTTCAATGTCGACGTCACATGGAGAAAGTGATCGTCGTGTGGAAGATTTAGTCGATGAAGAAAGCCTCCTTTCAAGAGGACTGTCAGATGATTTGGATGATGAGCAAAGTTTGGAAGATGATAGCTTAGGAGACAGTAAAGAACAAGATGAAGACATCAACTCAAACAACGAAATGTTATTTCGCATCACCCTTTCTAATGGATTTAAGAATGCATTATATTTTTACATCTATTTCTCATGTTTA
>JANAVB010021598.1:1331430-1397766 GCA_029216955.1 Iris pallida
GAATCAAATGGTCACGAACAAGCCATCTACTATCTCAGTCGTACTATGACCGGAGCTGAACCTCGATATTCACCGGTCGAAAAAGAATGTCTAGCCTTGATGTTCGCTGTTCAAAAGACACGACATTATATCATTGGCCAGACTATTCATGTCATCTCCAGGATCAATCCTATACGGATCATGATGAAGAAACCCAGTGTTTTGAATTCTCGATTAGCTAACTGGGGAATCCTACTTGCTCAGTATGACATACATTATATTCCTCAGAAGTCAGTCAAAGGACAAGCTTTAGCTGATTTTTTGGCTGCTCATTCAATTCCAGAAGATTCAAAACTTTATGACGAAATTCTAGATGAAGTCCTAGATTCAAACCAAATTGCTGAAGAAGATCCTACTTGGCGTCTATTCTTTGATGGAGCTTCAAGGATAAGTCCTAATGGTGATATTGTCGCTGGAGTTGGAATCGTTCTTGTATCGCCAGAAGGTCTTGCTATCCAAAGAGCTTATTCTCTCGATCAGCCATGTTCAAACAATGTAGCTGAGTACAACACATTACTCATTGGTCTTCAACTCGCTAAACATCTAAATATTCAACATTTGGAGGCGTACGGAGACTCTAAACTCATTGTCAATCAGATAAGGGGTACTTATGAAGTCCGCCATCAAGATCTGGTTCCTTATCAAAGATCAGCTATAATTATGGCTTCTTCGTTTGAAGAATTCTTTATTGAACATGTTAGACGAGCATGTAACACAGAAGCTGATGCTCTAGCTAATCTTGAAGTGGTGTTGGCTATCCCAATTAGACGACAACAAATGATTATTGTTCGCAATCGAGAATTATTTCATCTTAAAAATAACCTGACCCTAGGACTTCCAGTTGACATTGAAAAATCAACATCTCATGACGTCAACACAACAAGAGGATTTGGATTTAGTCGTAAATCTTTATCATCTTCATCTGATTCCAGCATGGAATTCATCTTCAGTCATTCGGCCGAGAATCAAAATACGGATACGGATTGGAGACTTCCTTTCTTAGATTTTGTATTGTATGATATTCTTCCGGATGATTCGAGTGAAGCAGCATCTATCAGACGACGATTATTCTGATTCTATTATAATCATACAACAAAGACCTTATATCGTCGAGCCTATGATGGTTTACTTCTCCGATGTGTTGCCGGTGACGAGGCTCAACAAATTATTCGTGAAGCACATGATGGAATTTGTGGAGCACATCAGCCTGGACCAAACTTTAAGACCGTATTCGACGTATGGGTTATTATTGGCCTACTATGGTATCAGACGCCATCGAATATGCAAAGAAGTGTAAAGCTTGTCAAATTTACGCAGATTTTATTCATCAACCTTCGGAATTTCTACATCCGACGGCAGCATCATGGCCCTTCGAAGCTTGGGGCATGGACATTATTGGTCCGATCAATCCGCCGTCATCCAAGGGTCATCGGTTTATTCTTGCAATAACCGATTACTTCTCCAAATGGGCCGAAGCCATTCCTTTGTCTGAAGTTAAGACATCCAATGTTATTTGCTTTATTAAGCACCACATCATCTATAGATTTGGTGTTCCTCGATGCATTATTCATGATAACGGACCACAGTTCGTCAGTCAGAAGTTTACTCGATTCTGTGACGATCACCGGATCAACAATGTGGCTTCTATCGCATATAATCCGGCAGCTAACGGATTAGCAGAAGCTTTCAACAAGACCATCATCAAACTCCTAAAGAAGTTTGTCTCTACTAACAAACGTAATTGGAGTGAGAAGCTCGGTGAATGTTTGTGGGCTTATCGCACTACAGTTCGTAATGCTACTAAATATACACCCTTCTCTCTGGTGTATGGTTGCGAAGCTATTCTTCCATTAGAGATTCAAATTCCTTCTTTAAGGATAGCAATCGCTAATTAACTCACTGCAGAAAATAATGATCGTCTTCGACTTCAAGAATTAGAAGCTCTGGATGAAAAGCGATTATCTGCTCAACAGAATATTGAATTCTATCAAGCTAGAATTTCAAGAGCTTTTAATAAGAAAGTCAGAATTCGGGCGTATCAAAAAGGAGAACTTGTTCTAACAGTCAGACGTCCTATGACTATGACTCATATGAGCAAGGACAAATTTGACGCAAAGTGGGAAGGACCCTATATTGTGAGCAAAGTTTTCTCAAATGGAGCTTATCAACTCTCAGAATTGGATGGTCGAAAAGTTTTGATGCCTATTAATGGCAAATTCCTTAAAAAGTACTATGTATAAATGTAAATGCTTGCAATCATCAGACAGTTTCATGTTTAGAAATAAAATTTTATTTTATTTTTATCATGAATGATGATACATGATATTAAAGAAGATCACTATCATCCTTTTCTATATTTGGATGTGAGCCACTGCCGTCCTTCTCGAAGACGTGATCAGCAAAAGAGTCGAGAACCTCCTTGCTAGAACCCACGAGGAACTTGCAAACGGCCATCCTCATGGCTTCTTCTTCTTCAGTCTTTCCTGGTTCGAGCAAAAAATCCAGAATGTCCCTTGGTGGCTTGGGTGCAGACGAACCTTCGCCTGCTTCTGTCTTCTTCGATTGAACTGGATCAGCAGGGTGTTCTTCAGTGCCTTTCTGAACTTTTGAGGCAATTCCAGTTTTCTTGGATGCTTCTTCAGACGACATTTTTATGTTTGAAAGAAGAAGTGTTCGTTCTTATCAGATTTCTGCTATATTTATAGGCAGAAGTTCTACAAATAATGAAATGTCACGTTCATTCGACGGTTCATCCATCCATTAATTGCGTTCATACGACGATTCACACATTCATTAATACTTGACGGTTCATCCGTTCATTTATTCGTCCGTTCATGATCTTCTATCAATTTATTAAGTGGGGATTCGTTATTGATCACGTTTTCATAACCTCTGAATTAATTCTGAATCTACTTGCTCATTTGTCATTTTTGACCTCTGCATAGAAATCAATCTATTTTCTTTTGAGTTCCTACATATTATCACGTCCATAATACCTCTGATAATATCATATACTCTAAAACAAAAAAGAAGATTTCATTATTTATCATGTCCACAATTCATCCCCAAATACAAATCTTTGAGCATAGAAGAATTATCATTTCCATTCTTATTTCACCACAAAAAGTCTATTACATTTTCTTAGACTTTCTTACAAATCATAATGGAAATCTATTACAAATCTTGGATTTTCATTCTACACCACAACAATAACCTAATAGAGATCTATCTTCTTCTTTGGATCTTCTCCGTCGGACCTTCTCCGTCAGGTTCGTTGTTGGTGGCAGTTCCTGACTGTCTGGGTCCCAGTCACGACCAGATCAGCAAGAATCAAACTCTGGTCTTCTCTCTCAGACGAGAGGAGAACCACAGAGTATGGCAGCCCGAAGTCGTGGTGCTGCCAATACAACTGGTGGATTGGGGGTAACCTCTCAAGGAAGACAGGAATGTATCCAAACCTTGGGATACAATTCCTAGTTCTCCCGTGAAAGGAACTCTACTACCCGATTTCTCGGGGTAGAGTTGACTCCACCATCCAACTCTCGTGTATAAAGGCTCTTCCTACCATCTGAGGAAGACCCTTCTATCCCACGAAGAGTTCTGAGTTGTCTGATTTACGCGTCAAAAGCGTATGAGCTCCCTGATGTAGATGTCAGCAGGATATTCTCCACAGCATCCACATCCCCAATGCCAGTTCTGAAGAAAATTTTTAGCCAAGTTTCTGCAGAAAGTATCAACAGAAATCATTCAGTGTGCATTTATCAAACAGAGACAGGCGTGTATTGTTCAAATCAGAAACAAGAAACAGAAAGCCTATCTTCAACAGCAAAAATAGTACACGTATTACACTGACTTACCTTCAAGTTTGGTGCTAAGGATTGGCAAACTCATGCTTGATACAGTGCGCAGAAGTCGAACATTAGAAAACATTGCTTTCCTGTTTGAGAGTGAAATCTCCCAAAAATTTCATTCTCAGAGAAGAAGAAGAGGAATGGGAGATGAGTATCTGTAAAACTCTTCTATCTATTTAAAAGGGCAAAGTACAAGTCTATTCTTGGAAAAGATCCGCATAAATAGCGCTCGTAAACCGTGGAATGAGTGTTACGTGTGCTTTGGAAGACAGAGCAACATTAAAAATAGTCAAAGGGTGCTAATTAATATTATTCATTTATGCACGCAGATTAAACACAGAAGTTGTACTTCATTCTTCAAGACAGGCACTGATGGCCTTACAAAAGACAAAACAAAAAGAGTGCAACAAAAGCACAAAAGACACGCTCTATTTTCCAGAGCGACTGAGCTTAATGCCTAGTTCTTCTACGCTTTTGACCCCCATGCGGTGTAACAGAGCCTTCAACATTTTATGCTGCTCTATGAGGCTGCGCCCATCAGAAGAGAACGAGCCATCTAAGCCAAAATAGCTCAAGAAATTCTTGGCTAGTTGCAAGGGATCATCTTTGAGTTCGAAGACAAGGGGCTCTGGCTCTTCACCCCCAAAAGTAGGGTCATCATGGGAACAAAAGTCCAACTTGCGTGCTTCTTCCTCAGCTTCCTCTTTGGTGTCATGTTGACGTAAGATGAAGATTAAATGAATCCTCTCCCTGTTTATATAACAGAGCTCGCCGGCGGTTCATATTCCACCATAAACTGGATGTAATCAGTCTCGGAAAATGAAGAGTCATCATGACATTTATTAAGTTCATTTGGATATTCTCAAAGAACTTCGAAGTCTTTTCGACTTCCGAAAAATTTGAAGTCATCTCAGCGTGACTGATTTCATTTTATCATCTTATTTTCAAAGTATTTCGAAAATTTGAAGTCTTTTCAATTTTTCGAAAACTTTGAAGGGGGTCTTGTAGGCCTTTAAAAATGACTGTCACGCTGAGTTGATCAGGACAGAGTCAAAAGTCACGCTCAGTTGATCAGGACAATATTTACAAATCATGCTGGGGAGACAGCTCATCATTTGTCAGAGAGTAATTATGACTGACAGCACAACAGTCAAAGAATGTCTCTTCGTATGCCACGTATGCACAGAATTCCAGAGATCACAGCCGTCTATTGCATGATTTTCGAAATCTTCTTCAACAAGATTCAACCTTCGTCAAGTTGGCGTACCAAAAGAGCTTCTTGTCATTTAATGTGACTGACAAAAGCAATTACTGCCAGAGATTTTGTGTCAGTCGAGGCACGCTGAATCAAGACAGATGGCAGTTCTATCCCAAGTCTGCGTGTATTTTGAGTTTTCACTCAAATCTGCGTGGGTTCTGAAGTTTTCTCACTCAAATCTGCGTGGATTCTGAAGTTTTCTTCCTCAAGTCTGCGTAGATTCTGAAGTTTTCTTTATCAAAGTCTGCATAGATTCTGAAGCTTCTTGCCTCGAGTTTGCGTGGATTTTGAAGCTTTCTACCCCATGTCTGCATGGATTTCGTCTTCACCAAGTCTGCGTGGATTCTGAAGCTTCTTGCCCCAAGTTTGCGTAGATTTTGAAGCTTTCTACCCCGAGTCTGCGTGGATTTCGTCTTCAACAAGTCTGTGTGGATTTCATCAAATTGGAGTACGTGGCAGCCATGCCACTGATCTTTCGCCTGCATGTCCTGTAACTTGTACACGACTCATGCATGATTGCCATGTGTCCAACAGTTACAGGCCACATCCAGTAACTGCTCACAACCTTGCGTATGTTAAATCCTGCGTGATTTTCAACTAAGCACAGGCTGTGAAGACAGTTATCTTTTCAGTTATTATTTTTTGACTCTATAAATAGAGTTTTTTTTCTCATTTCATTGGACAGATACATAGTTATCTACTGTCAAAATTTTGAGAGCTTTTCTTCTTTGCATAGTCCAAGGGATAAAGTAATCGTCTTCTAGATCAGATTCCTACAGTTGTAATTTTCCCAGATACACAACAAATAAAGGAATTTATTTATGGAAAACAGTTTTATGTGTCCCAATTACGTGGGTATGTCCCGGATCCGAGTCATGTCCTCGACCATTCTGAGTTAGTCGTTGGTACCGACCTAACTTACGAGGAACAACCCGTGTCTATTTTAGACCGACGAGAGAAGGTACTCAAGAATCGGACGATAAGCCTTGTCCGTGTTTCTTGGAACCATCACTCTTCGGAAGAGTCAACCTGGGAGCGCGAGGACGAGATCAGATCTCGGTATCCGTATTTGTTTGACCAATAAGGTATATTTGTACCTTATTGACACGATTCCATGCTTATCTGTACCTGCTTGTTTTGCGCTTTGTGATGTATGATAATAACTGCTATGATAGTTAACTTGTATATGATTGTGCCTTACTTGCCCTGATTTCACTATCCTGTCTTGGCTGGAATTTCGAGGACGAAATTTTTCTAAGAAGGGTAGAGATGTCACTCTCCAATCCTGGAATACGTATTTTAAATACGTAAACCGATAAATTATATTTACCTTGAATTTATACGATATTTATTATGCAGTATTTCTTCATGCATTTCCTAAAAATATTCGACAAAATATTATTTCCTAATTTATTTTCTGTATTTGGGCCTACAATTTTGGCTCATTTGGGTAACCTATTCTTGGCTCACCAATGGTTCATCATGAACCCTTTGGTTCATCATGAATCCATGGGTTCAAGATTCTATATAATAACTCATCTCCTTCTCTCTCCTCTCATTTTACTTCCTTTCATTTATTTCCTCCACCAACCAAGGCAAGTACCAACTTGCTCAAGAGATGGATCCATATTTTGTCATTGATTTTCTTACAAAACTATTTGCCAAAACATGTTCTTCTCCTCAATCTATACTAGTTTAGAACTTGGAAATTTCTATTTGAAGCTTTGATTTTTGTAGATCTAAGTTTTAATCATTTTTGGATTTTGCATGGTTTGATCTACTTTAGTTGGATTTTATGGGTTTTTGATGCTTCCATGTGGAAGAGCATTCAGTTTCACCCAAGATAGAACTTGGAAATCCGGATTTGGAGTTCGGATGGCCAAGTTTTGATGCTTTGAAGCTTTGGGTTAATCCATGGTGTTCTTGCTGTTTGGGGAAGACAGTGAGCAGTGTGCTTCTGTTTGAGCACGCTTCCTGTTGGAAGCGTGTCTCTCCTTGAGTCTGCGTGACTTTTCATGCAGATCTCTCCTTGAGCTTGCGTGACTTTTCACGCAGATCTCTCCTTGAGTCTGCGTGACTTTTCACGCAGATCTCTCCTTGAGCTTGCGTGACTTTTTACGCAGATCTCTCCTTGAGTCTGCGTGACTTTTCACGCAGATCTCTCCTTGAGTCTGTGTGACTTTTCACGCAGCTCTCTCCTTGAGCTTGCGTGACTTTTCACACAGCTCTCTCCTTGAGCTTGCGTGACTTTTTACGCAGCTCTCTCTCCTTGAGCTTGCGTGACTTTTCACGCAGCTCTCTCTCCTTGAGCTTGCATGACTTTTCACGCAGCTCACTTCTTGAGCTTGCGTGACTTTTCACGCAGCTCTCTCCTTGAGCCTGCGTGACTTTTTACGCACGCTGCCGTGAGTGAGCCTGCATGACTTTTCACGCAAGCTGCCTTGAGTGAGCCTGCGTGACTTTTCACCCCTGGAGCGTGCGTGCTTTTGTGCGTACGCATTTGATATTTTATCAGATATTATATGCCCATTTTATATCCTTACGTCTTTTGTCCTGAGCATGATATGAGCACTAATGTGACCCCGGAGAACAAAGTGTTCCTACCCGATACATGTACCTGAATGTCCCAGTTCTTGTTCATGCTCGACAAATGACTCGTAACTCCACGTGGCGTATTTGCAATGATGTATTACACTAAGGAGGGTGGCACATGTTGACATACTGATTGACATGGATCCTCTTTGGGGTACTCATACTAAAGTACGACTTTAGGGGGATAATCATGCAGGCCACAGCATGTGAGTCCAAGATTTCACCTAGGGTTAAATTAGGCAACTAAACATACTAGATGCATGGGGAGGGCAAAATCTCGAGATCGTGTTACACCAGCCGCCTTGAGATCTTGTCTCGACACGCCGACTGGTCTCCACGGATAAGGTGTCATCTGCAACGAGTGGATGACTGTATCCGATTAATTCCTGCTATATATTATATGTTTTAGCAAGGTGACCTTACGAGGGACCTGTGCTCAATCATACCTGTCTACGCGAACCCCTGGGTTGGCTAGCCTTGCTGGAAAGATACGATCTGAGGATTTTCTCATAACATGATGCGAGGATAAACTCGTCGCACTAGAAACTCGTAGACTTGATTGGCCGTGAAAATGACTTGCTTGTATCCTATTACCTTCCGTGAATAACTGAGGAAAGCAGACTATCATGGTACGTGATCCAACCCATGTTCTTGTTTGATTGTTGGGTTGGTTATCGTACTAAGATAGGCTGTGGACCGAAGTTATGAACGGAAGACTTATTCTGGTTGTGAAGTGCTTCTTCTGTGAATGACTGAGGAACATGGTCTATCGTGGTACATGATCCAACCCATGTTCTTGTTTGATTGTTGGGTTGGTTATTGTGCTGCGATAGGCTATCGACCGAAGTCACGATCAGGAAATTTTATTGTTTATACCGTTTAACTTATGTGAAAGTTATAGAGTACGACACGTCCCGACTCCATGCGGCACCTTTTGTCCTTGTTTGGTTGTAAGGGTGCCATATGGGTTCGAAGATGTTGTGCTACTCTACAATAGTAGCATAAGTTATCAATCATTCTATTAGCTGGGTTTTAATCTTAACTCTTGTGCCCCTTTGGCGGTACTTGCTATTCGGAGCTGACCCCGCTGGTTTTGTTTGGCCAGATCTCGTAGCAGAGCCGGAGGACACGATCTTCCTTCCTGACATTCATGGTGCATACTAGGAGCATGGCGGTTCGGAAACTCGAGTGGGTTTCTTCTCCACCACTCCTGCTTATACTTTTTGCGGCGTTTAGCCACCGGTACCTGTTAGCCGGATTACTCGATATTTTGTGTCAGTACATAATTGTAATTAAACAGACTGCAGCTGTGTATAATTTTGTACTTTTGACTCTCTGAGATAGCTAAATTATAAAGCTAGTCTCTCATAACCATTTGATGAAGCGTCGGGGACGCCTTACTGCTTTATCTTTAATGTTCATTTAATTGCTGATGTGACTTGATTGATTGAGACATAGAACTCTGTGGGACCATAGGAGACTTGATTGTAGCATGTACCCCCTAGTCTCTTGACAGCCACGATCGTCGTATGACGTTCCGTACCTCATATGGAGTAGCTGGCCTAGTCTGTCTCCGTATTTCGGTACTGGGGCGTGACAATATAAAAGAACAGAACAATTATCGGAGGACTGAACTTTTACTTCACTATACAAACTCGCTTGTACAAAGAAAGCCTAGGGACGGAAACCTAGGTACAGCAGTCTAAGTACAATTATTTATTTTAGATTCTTGGGGGTGACGGTAGAGGCTCGGGAAAGCGACGGCAGCTCTGCCTTACTTCTTAGACGATCGAGTGCAACCTTGGCTCTGTAGAAGAACTTCTGGGCGTTGATGAAGAAATGCTCTCTCTTCAGGCTCTCTGGCTCTCTCTGTATATCTCTCTATGTCTCTGTGTGTCTCTCTATATGTGTCTCTGTATATGTCTGCCTGTGTCCCCTTTTGCAAGGGAATGGCACCCTGCTATTTATAAGAGTGGGGGGCCTCATTAGGGTTTACAATGATAGCCCATTCTTGAAAGTTGGCGGCTAAGGATCACTGGATCTGGGCCGTTCATCGAGATTTGAGCAATAAATGTGATTGCATCAAATCTTTTGTGGGTAATAAATGCTGATTGACATAAATCCTCCTGATTTGTCATGCCAACCTCGGATTTCTCGACACGTGTCTTTACTTTGCTTATTTGCAAATGATCTGATTTGATTCCAATATTTCATTAGGATTTGTTGAGAGATTTTGATCAATCTAATGCCATGTGACGCGCTATCATGCCACGTGTCGAGCCATTGTAGAAATCTGAGCCGCAGGAAGGTTGCTCCTCATTGAGCCGCATAAGGCTGGACATGTATCCAGGCTGCTTGAGAGTGACCCCCTGAACATTTGAACCGCATAGTAATAATTTGAGCCGCATGAGTGTGGATGACCGTATGAGTGTGGATGACCGCATGAGGGAACCGCATGGAGATAGTCCTCGTGAGCCGCATGGGGATGGTCTTCGTGAGCCGCATGGGGGTAGTCTTCGTGAGCAGCATGGGGCTGGTCTTCGTGAGCCGCATGGAGCTAGTCTTCGTGAGCCGCATGGGGCTAATCTTTGTGAGCCGCATGGGGGAGCCTCCGCTTGGGCTGCATGGGGGTAGTCTTCGTGAGCCACATGGGGGAGCCTCCTCTTGGGCCGCATGAGGGAGTCTCCGTTTGGGCCGTATATGACTGTCCACGTGCCAAGGCCGCATGACAGTTTCTGACTCTCGGGGGATCGTGTCAGAGATTTTCTTCGCTTTCCAAGGAGTCCGTCATTATGAGGGATTCCTAATGATATCTTTGTGTCAGAACTGTCACCTTGTCAGAGCTGTCAGCCGTCAAGGCATTTCATGCAGTAATGGACAAGAGGAAGAGCTGTTTGCAGGCCACGTTGCTCCTTTTTGAGCCGCATGGAGCTTTTTTTGAGCCGCATAGACGCTCGACCCGCATGAATACTTGAGCCGCATGAACTCTCTGAGCCGCATGGGGCTCTCTGGCCGCATGGATCTTTCTTTATTCTTTTCCATGCTTCTACAGCCGTCTAGAAAATCGTCGATGAAAAGCTCTTTTGCTGCAGGATTGAGTTTATTGTTGACATTTTATAACCGTCAAAGGAAGCTAAATTTTGTATAGCCAAGATTTCTTTTATAATTATATATTATGAATAGAACACACATAATATCAATAATCCAGAAGATATACACACATCAAATAACTATAATATCCAATTTTTACATTAACAAAGTGTATTGTTCAAACACCACAAACTTCAACACATACAACCACAAACATCTAACATACATCCAACCTCAAATATATCTAACTAAAGTATGTATTTTCGTACATCTTAAACATCAAAACCCATACTTATATAAGTAAAACCAGGATATGTTGAGAACCCAGAGCATATCTCCCATACTCACAGCATCTTCATTTTCCATGTAATTCCTAAGAGAACAATAAAAATATATTCAGTCATTTATATGTACATGTTTGTATAAACTGATAACATAGAACAAAATGAAATGACCATAAGGCCTACAAGTCAACACATTAAACAAATTCTAATCAAATTGAATCTAGTTATTGTTTAAAATATATCCAAACCATTTGAATTTAAGGGACATACCGCAACCAAGCGCCTAGCACTGGTCTGACTACCTGTGAGATGTATACTCCCGTATAAAATGAAGCCACGCAAGTGTAGAGATCAAGCATCGTAGCTAAGTCAACATGACATCGTGATTTTTCTTCAGATAATGTCGACAAATTGTACAAATGGGCATTAGTAATTGTAAGCCCCCTGAATTTCAGGAATTTATTTTTTAATTTTCTGAAAGAATTATTTTCGATAATTATTTTTATTTGATTATTTTGATCATTAATGCACTTTTTAGTGACTTTGATTTCTGGAGCATCAGAGATGTCAGTCTCTGGAAACTTTCTTCTCTAAGTTTGTAGTAGACATGATCATCTTCCTGTTGATATATCATGTCCCACTTAAACTTGTTCCCTTGTGCTCTTTTTGCTTCGCACAACTTTCGGGTCAATTTTGGCCAATTTTTCATCTGCCGTAATTGTGACTTAACTTCCAATTTAATTTCGGGGCCCGACATCGGTCCAATCTGATCGAACCAATATATGGTTCTGACCTATTTTGAGTCTACTATGCACGTGCCACTTGCGTGCCATCGAATTGATCTCCCGTGTGCTCCTATTTCATCCATGATTATAAATAATTTAAATTTATAATTATAATCATTCCAAGCCTAAACCTATCCCGAACTTGACCCAACACCCAACCTAATTTTATGTGACCCCTATCATGACTACCCAAACATCCCATATACAAATTTCTCTCTCATCTCTACTCAAAAATATCTCTCATCCTCTCTCTACTTTATCAAATATCTCATTTTATCCCTCTTATATATATATATATAATATAATATAATTCTCTCTCTACCTACACTCCACCCTCTCACCCATTACCATCATCACATACCCTCTCCCCCTATTTTCGGCCGACCACCACCCCTATCTCATTTTCTATCTCTTTCTCTCTCTCTTTCTCATTAATATCACACACTCTCTCTCTCTTCCTACTTTTCTAAACCAATCACTCACCTCTCTTCTCTATCCTCCCTCACAATAACAACAGCAACACCCCCCCATCTGAGCCGACAGCACCACTCCTCCTCTCCTTCTTCTTCTTTACTTCTTCTTCTTTATTTCTTCTTTTTTATGGTCCCACCATTACCACCATCATCATGATCACCATCACCATTAACATCACCACCTCCACCTTCTTTGCCGTAGCCATCGACCACCGCTGGACAGCCATCGCCGCCACTACACGTACCTCCCTGTGAGCGGCAAGGCAGCTGCTCGAGCAGCTGCAACAGCAGCATGAACAGCAGCAGCACAAGGCAGCAGCAGCTAGCTGTGGCAGCAGCTGCCACAACAGCAGCCGCACACCGCCGCCGACGAGCCCCCCAAGCTGCGTGCGACCCCGACGAGCTCCCCGTGGCGTGCCCCCTCGCCTCTGGTGTAAGAAACGTACGATTCGTACGTTTTGCACGAAATCCCGTCGTGACGCAAGCGGGATCGAACTCTCAAATTGTGTTTCGGAACAGCGACTTCGTACACGTTTTTTGACAAATTCGACCGTTGGATCGTCGATCTGTCTCTTTCATCTCTATCTCGGTATATACCACTTCATCCCTGCCAAATTTCAACCATTAATTCTGTCGTTTGCTATGTGAATTTCGGCCACCAAGTTGACCCTTTAAATTGTGTTATTTTTGGACAGTTTTGTGGAGCCAACTTCATCGGCTCGTATCTTCGCCATCACAGCTCCGTTTGGCATACCTCTAGTTCCTATACACAGCTGGTATAATCCTTTTCCTGCCCCTTAAGTTTTATTTCATTGTGAGCTAGTTTGATTGGTTGAATTTGATGCCAAAGTTGGCCGTCCGAATTTGTAATTTCTAACTTGTAAAATCCTAATTTTGGTGCTGGGACTCTGGATTCCAATTCTGATACCGCCAATAGACTCGTGGCATCGTTCTGGCACGAATTCATATAAAGTTTGTTAGATTTGGAGGACGTGGTCCCCGACACGCATTTCGATGTAAGGCAGGCCCCATAGTCCGGGTCAACGGGCCATTTTGAGATCGGCTTATCGGAATCCAATTATGGATATACCATTGAGTTCATATCGTCATTCTGGACTTGTTGACGTATAATTTGCTGAGTTTTTTAGACATTGGCTCCGATACGTATTTCCGTACAAATCGGATACCAATATCCAAGTCAACGGGCCATTTTGAGATCGGCTCATAGGAATCCAAATATGGATATAACATTGAGTTCGTATCGTCATTTTAGACTCATTGACATATAATTTGATGAATTTTGTAGACATTGGCTCCGACACGCATTTTCGTACAAATCGGATACCAATATCCAACTAAACGGGCCATTTTGAGATCGGATCATCGCAATCCAATTTCGGATATACAGTTGAGTTCGTATCGTCATTTTTGATTCGTGGACATATATTTTACTAGGTTTTGAGGACTTTTATACTGGCATATTTTTCGGTGCAAAGTGGATCCGACACGGACATCATTTTGACTCGAAATTACCTTTTTGCCCTCGTGTCCAAAATGGACTTATGGGTAGACTATTCAAGCTATTTTGACCATTCTGGACAAGTTGGTGATGTTTGTTTTATCATCCGACAACACCTGTAGACTTTCTCCTATCTATCACCATTTGTTGTAATCCTTCTGTTTTTGGTTCGTATTTTGAGATTTGTGCATCGAAATTGAGATCTGTCGATTCTAGTGATTTCATATCACTAAAATTGAACAGTTGTCTATGTGGATGATTATAGAGATTATTTTTAACCTACCATAGTGGACTAGGAGTTGACCAGAGTTGACCATTGACCAAAGTCAACTGTAAGTCAACCTTTGACCCAACTTGACTTAGTTGACTGAGTTTGACCTTGAATATGCCTAGAAGCATAGAATTAATGTATATATATATATATAGTTTACTCTAGAATACTAAGTAACCCTATAAATTCATGTTAGGTCTCTCGGACGTCGGTTCAGGCATAGACCCTCACTTATTGCTCAGGATATCAGGCGAGTACATTCTCTGATAGTTTTTATTATTTTGATATCTACTATATCAGATTCAGTTGTAGTGTTTTACTTGATTTACGACACGATGGTACACGGACTAGTATACGTCGGATCCTATCATGAGATGTCATTCCTGGGTTACCATGGTATATTGGTACATTGTTCGATCTTGTTTTTCTTGTATTTATATAGACGCCGATTCCTAAGGGGATTTGCTACCCTCTTAGAGAATCCCGCATCATGACGTGACATGTCCAGATCTATTATACTATTCGAGGATGGGAAGTTATTATAGATTATGTGATCAATACCCCTATGTCACTATTCTTGTGCTTGCATCACCCTCACTGCACATAGGGTGTAGCGAGATCTTTTATTTCTTGTGCTTGCTTTCCATGTTGGCCGGCTTGACCCTTTTTGAGATTTTCCAGTGATAGTCGGGCCAAATGAAATAGCCTAATCTTGACCCAAGCCGATCACATAATGCTATAATATCTCAAGGCACTATTTATATTTACATTATACATCAGATATTACGGTACTGTTCTACATTCTAGTATTTCATACCCTGACAAGATATCCAGTTTTACATATACTACTTTATTTCCAGTCTTGATATTTTATGTTGTATTTCACTATAATTGTCTCTTATAGAATTTGTCAATTCATATGGAACTGCTATTAGTTTATATACTCGTTCCCATCCTGACTGGATACGTTGACAATATTTTAGGAGTTGTTATGCCCTCATTATTGGACTACAGGATGTTGCTAGCTGAGGTAGATTAGATATTCTTTCACCGTGAGTTACCTCCGATGAGTGCTAGGCCTAGTAGTTATTTAGTTTTGTTATTGTTTTTCTTCCATTTCATTCTTGTCTCTTATGATCCTTGTAGATTCTAGTTGTTCTAGTGATAATTGTTATTATTTCTTGTCTTATCTTCTTTAGATTTTGTGTTGTGATATGAGTACCTTTATAGTTATGGATCTTTAGATGTTGTAGTTAGTATCGGGTACTTGACAGCGCTCTACCGTCGATACTGCGACGTAGGCTGGGCATGGCCTACATATTCGTACCCGTATATCGGGTGCGGGTCGTGACACATTTTTGTGGTGGCCCATGCAGGTCAGTCTTTGCTATTAATGCGAAGTCGTGGTAGTACTTGAGCTTATCTGTACTATTGCGAGCCTGCCTTAGGATTAAGGTTGAGTCATGGAATATTTTAGAATTTTGGTACTCAGTCACATATTAGGAACTCTTGATAGATTCCAGGAATGTCCCCTGAGAGTCTTATTTCGAAAGTTTTTCAAATCTATTCCCACTTGCTTCCATTCGTTCTGATTTTGAAATATCTGTCCGTTATCGAACCCTATTCTTGCATTGGGATGTGTTCATGGACCCCAGAGGGAACTAGAATGTAAAAGTTGAACTTATATATCATCTAGGTTGAGAAGAGAATTTGATTAGTCAATCATATATGAAGTTTAAGATTTATTTTAGATTACATTCCAGGAATCTGACCTAGATAGTATCTTTGGGACATCCCCTGAGATCCTCCCTCTAAACGCTACAACGGAATCTATTTTCATTTGCTTCCATTTACTTATCCTTGATTCATTGAAAATTTTGAATCTTGATGTTCGTTGTTGACTTTGATTTTGTGTCTAGATAAGTTTCTATGAATTGAGTTAAGATATATTCTGATAACATATTTGATGAGTACGATGAGAAGGGTAAATGTCTACTTTATTTATGGAGTTTAGAATTTATCGCAGCCATACAAGCTAGCATGACGATAACATGGAGCCTGATTTTGGGTATACTATCCTAGTTATGGAATTTAGATTTTCTTGCAGCCATACCGGTTGGCGTGGTAAGAAATCTAAATAACATGATTATAGGGTGTATACCTTAGTTATGGACTCTATCATTTATTGCAGCTACGCTTACTGGCGTGGCAAAAATTCTGGTAACATAATTTTGGATAGACGCGTATGGTTATCAGAGCATATCTTAAATTGATTCACTTCTTTTGACATATTGAGTAAGAACATTTTTTGCTATTATTTCTTGTTTTATCATTCTTTTTCCTCTCTTATCGTATGATGATTTTTCTCATCTTACCCTTATTTTCTTTCGTCTTGATTAACCATGTCTTGATTTCACCAATCAACTACCTGGTATCTACTTCTTTCATCTATACTTTGAAATCTTTTTGAGCTCTTGTATCTCTTTACCTTGGAAAAGGCGAGGAAGTATCGTAAATCATCTGGCTTGATGTGACGCCCCAGAACCAGAATATTGGAGAGCGGGGGCGTACATATCCAGCTACGTATATTGAAATGGAATCCATCTTGCTATACGATCACGGCTGTCTAGATATGAGGGTTTACTACAAGCCAATGGTCTCTTAAGTTCAAGCCTATTGTCTCAATCTCAAGCAAGTAATATTGTTACAAGATGTTAGATCACCAAATATACAATAAAAGGCATCCCAAATATTACATATTCAGCTGATCTTGAAGCTAGTCATACAAAATACGAGGACTAGCAAGAGTTAAGTCATACATGATCAACCCTAGGATCTGTTAATCATGTTTACAGCCCGTAGGCAGACAGTAAGTAAATATGCATCGAGCTAACAGGTGCTCGTCGGCTAAACGCCTCAAAGAATAATTTTACAACGTAGTGAGTGAACAAAATGGAAAACCCACTCGTAGCCCGGGTTCCTTCTAGTCGCCACCATTGGACTGGAAGTTCGGTAGATCCTCGGGTGCTGCTCCGAAATATGGCCACACGAAACCAGCTGGGTCAAACCCCAGAAAGAGCAAGTGCCACAAGGGAGGCCACGAAATAAGAACAAAAGCCAGCATATCAGAACATAAGAAAATGGAAGAAAAGTACAAGTAATAAAGAGTACAACATGACAATGAACGACTAGGGACGTGGAACCATTCCGGGAGCCAGGTTACAACCCTTAAACCAAACAAGGACCGGGGTTGTAACCCTTCGCCTGAATAGCACTTTTTCTCTACCCATTTATTGTTTAAAGGTAAGTAAAACAATCATGTTCAAGAGTACCAGGTACTGGAACTAGACGAGACTTAGACAAGGTTGGACACCATCCATTCACAAGTGGCCAAGCAAACTACGGCTTACTACTTTAACTAACTAGGGTTATCACAAGCCTAATTACTAACAAGATGCAAACGAAAAATTCCCAGTCCCAAGCCCTGCAGACTATCCAGTTATCCTTTCGCGGGTTGAGAGTATGGTTGGGTACATCGCCCAGAAAATGATATACCCTTAGGTGACTTAGAGAGTGCAACACATGACAGTGTGCTGGAAATGTGCTCTACTCGTCGGCAGGCTACAAGTCCATTTAAAGTGCCCAGATAATGAGATCACTTGTGACTGGAAATTCTCCATGAACTATAATTTGATCTAGTCATTAGCCTAACCCATATTCAGTGTGAATCTCTGACCGTGGTAACCAGGGAGTCACGTCCTAGACATGCTGCAAGACAAGACAAGGCAAGTGGATTGCAGAAAGCAGCAAGAATGAACACCCACGGAGTCAGAGTTGATTATACGAGTCAAGTTAGCCATCGCAACAGCATCAAGTCAAGTTAAGTTACAAGTTACAAGTTACAAGTTACAAGTCAGGAGTGCGCCGCCACAGGCCACCATCAAGTTATCTATTTACAGAGAATAATTATGAATTACGTGTTACAAGTTAAGAGTATACCCCATCGGGTCTCTACTAAGAAGATCAGAAAGCACTAAGGTCATAAATCACAACATTCACGAAAACCGTACTAGTCATAAGCAAAACACCGAAAACCGTGCCAATTCATGTTGGGTCAAGACAGTCATATTGTGTGGAACAAGATCTCAAAACTCCAATCCACAAGGAGAAGCCAAGTCCAAGAAATAAAACCAAACCATCATGGGCAAGTGGGTTGCGCAGGGGGTCAGATTGCGCTGGTGGAATGGACTGCGCAGGGGAATGAACTGCGCTGAGGTTGGGTTGCACTGAGGTCGGCTTGCGCTAGGAGCGAGCTGCGCAGGATTGGGTTGCGCTGAGGGCGGTTTGCGCTGGGTCAAGCTGTGCAGGGTTGAGTTGCGCTGGAGCCGAGCCGCGCTGAGAGCGAGCTGCGCAGCAGTCAAGCGCGCCAATGGAAGGAAGGCGCTGGAGCTAAAGAGCGCCAGCGCAAGTCAGCCCAGCGCAAGGCGCTGGCCGAGGAGTTTCGCAATTCAGCCATGCGCTAAAGAGCGCTGGCCGATGATCATCTTCTCCAACTGGCCGAGAGGAAAAACCCCAAGAACTCCAAATTTCAATTCTTCATAACTTAGCCAAAACAAAACCAAATTTGGATTTCCAAAGTTCTAACTTGTGAAAAATTGAATTCTCTTCCACATGGAAGCCCCAAAACAAAGAAAAATCTGAGTTTAATAGATCAAAACCAAGGAATTCCGAAAATGGTTAAAACTTAGATCTAGAAAAATGGAAGCTCCAAATCACAAAATACCAAGTTCTAATGTTGTTCACCATGGCCTAATCTAGCTAATGGACGAATAAAGTAGGGTGCTTATTTGGTGGCAAGGTGCACTTGCCTATGGTGTTGGTGTTGGAAGGAAGAAGAAGATGAAAGAAATTAATGGAAGTTATGAGTAAAGATAAAGTTAGTGTCACGACCCGCACCCAGTGTAAGGGCATGAGAAGTAACGAACGCCCAGCCTACGTCACAGTGTCGGCGGTAGAACGCTGTCCTCAGTCACCATATCTAACACAATCTAAAAAAACTATGAATAGAGTGTAAAATAATACGTAACTCAATCACAATACTAAGATGAAATAGAAGAAGAATCTCAAGAGAGTCACAATAAAAGTCTAGGTGTAAAACACCAGAAATAATCTCAAGTACAACTCGTAAAGTCTCAAACAGCAAATACAAAATAAAGTACTAAGTCTCAGCTAGACTATGGACAAGTCCTCAGCGACTGTGGGATCCTCCTGTGGGTCCACATCGACAGTGTCATCTAAGCCAATGCCATAATAAGTAGGACAGTACTCCTCATCATCACCTGTAAAATTTTCAACATGCCCAGTCAGGACGGAACGAGCACATATCTCTCACAACAGTTCATATCAGGGATGGACATATAAAGCAAGCTATAGAAAACTATACATGAATCGCTGTAAAGAGAAATCAACAGGAGAGAAGATATAAGCTGAGATATAATATGATAAATAAAGAATGTAACCTTCTACGTGAATCAGAGCATAAATTGGTTATGTAAACAGCTTGGGTTGCACATGGATACAACTATAGAATGCACATGGATACCTACTGGGGATAATGATCACATAACCAACTTCACTCTTCCTGCCCCCAACCAATACACAAGGATCAAAGCATGTTATGTTATTGCACATGGATAACAACTACTGTATACATGGAACTCATATGGTCATGAGTGTACATGAATAACATATGAGTGCACATGGACAAATAGGAATACATGGAGTACATGATGACCATGATAAAGTACATGAACATGACATACTCGATGTATCCGAGGGGATAACATCGCATGAAAAGATCCAGAGGGTACTAATCCGTGTGAACGTCGTGTCAGCATCAAGTATACTAGTCTATAATAAGAGTACATATCCAAAGAAGCATGAAAAGATCAGAGAATGTACTCGCCTGGCAATCCGAACTGTTGATGATGAAAAGTAACTGGACTGGAGTAATAAGATCATATTTAAAACAACCACATGTCATAATACAGTCTAAAATATCATAAGGAAAACCTTCAATACAAATTCTACATAATTTGGGTCAATCTAAGTCAAAGTCAACCTTGGGTCAACTTTGGTCAACCAGACTAGTCAAACTAGGTCAACTTGGGTTAACTAGCCTATAACTCAAGTTTTAGTCAATACTAATTACTACATTACTTTAGGGTTGAAAATTGGGTTATTTAGGTTTTCAAGCTAAAGGTGAAATTGCTATCTTAGAGTATCAATACCAATTATCAAGATACATGTCCTACATATCAATTACCCAAAGTACATCCTAATACAAAATCCTACCAATTATTAATACACTCAAACCTAACCACTACTCTCATTGCCACTCTACCAACAACATTACTATCAATACCAAGTAACCATACACACACACATGTGCACCTTGCACTTAGTTTAGAGCTTGGCAGTTGCTGCCAATACAGCAACACAGGTTGCTGTTACAACCTCAATACCTACTGCTGTTGTTGCCTTGGAAACAAACAGCACTGTAGCCAGTTGCTACTGCTTCAACTGCTTATACTGCAGCAAGCAATTGCTGCTGCTGTTGTTCTCTTCTTCTCTTCCTCCTCTTTACACCAACATACCTACATACATACATCCATCTCAACAATCTCAAATTCCAGTTTCTAATTCCAACTAACCACCATCCATCTTAAAATTGGACTTAAACATTCACTTATATATCAATTCCCAGTTTCAGATTTCATATTCCAATCGATTCTCCATATCAACATTAACCAACTCTCAACTCAATAAGTCCCAAACTAAACACAGCTCAAACCAATGTAATTCGAGATCAACTAATCCAACCACCAACTTATCAAATCAAAAATAAACTAATACTTAAAGTCATATTTTTAACTGAAACACAAACTCAGGAATGAACTCGAGAGCCCAAAATCTGAACCAATACTCGATTTCCCAAGTTACCACTAAACGAGACATCTCATTAATTTACAGTTATGCACACAACAACTCAGTCATATATACATGTTAATCTTCTCAATTTAATATTCAAAATCTAATTTGAAATACCTTTGTTCTTCAACAACTCAACCGAAGTAACCCAGTATCGAATTGGAACAACCCTAAATCGAATTTAATAACACAATGCTCTCATGGGAATATGGTTGGTAATTATTCCTGCGTGTGTGTATGTGCTACCCAGGTCATGTTGTGTCCAAATAACAAGACACGATGTGTCCAAAACACGAAAACCTAGACTGTCGAACCTAATGACCCAAACATCGTGTACGCGTGTCACGCGACCTAGGGCTCGACATAGACCAAACTACGCCACGTGGTCGCTCCTACATGTAGCCCACATGTAGGGCTACATGCCCACGTGTCTGTACTAGCCATACGACGCGTGTCCAAGTTGCACGACACGTGTATCCGACGCCAAAACTGGGCGCGTACATGACAGGCCAAATCTAGTGCCATACCAATTTTCCCTCGACTCTCTACGAACCCAAACCAAATATTATGGGCACCATGTCAGACATGGCCCCTACCCACTCACCAAATATTTTGTGTCAAAGTGCTGTGTCCAGCGAGAACGGACACAACAGTAGCAGGACATGCGAACAGTCCTCTGTACAGCGCGTCGTGTCCAGTTTTGGACACGAATACGTGTCAACTCTTGCACAAACCTAGGGTTTAGGAATCCCTACATCTAGGCCAATCAAATCACGAAATTAATTTGCAATAATAATAGTATTGAATTCTAAGTGACAAATCATCGAACACCTTAAACACTACTTTGACACGTGTCCGATACGCCTATCAAACGGACACAGAATCTCACCAAACTACTTGGGTGGGTCGAGGGTACCTAGATGCATGCTACCATGAAGAAAAAATAGGAAAAACTATAGTGTTTAGGTGTTTACCTATTGAGAGTTGAAATATCAATGAAACTGACTCTTCGATCAATGAGACGACCAGTTTCCACTGAGCCAACGCCTCCAACTCCTTGCTAGCAATGCTCCAGCAAGTTCTCCTCCTTCCCACGATCACAACGCACTTCGTTTGAGGTGAAACGAAGGTCGGATGAGAAAATTAGGGTTTTCGAGAGCTGGAAACTAGGGTTTTGTAAAGAGGGTGTCAAAACCAATGCAATTGTTTATATAGGGAGGGGGCTTCCTGTTTTGGCCGGCCATACCAGTCCTTCTAGGGTTAGGGTTGGTTCATGGGCCCCTTTTCTCTATCTAAGTTGAGTTTAAGCCCACTAACAGAAAGGCTTAAAAGGCCAATTAATTAAATAGCCCAAAAATGGTCAAATGGCCTTTTAAATTGAACCAATGCCTAAAATAAATTCTAATTAGCTAAATGATCCTCATATGTCATGGTTAGCCTCTAATATGGATTATCTAAGGTTAAACCAAATGCTAAAACAAACACAAGCCAAAATAACTAGAAAATCACAAAACGACTAAAATGACTAAAATGACTTAAATACCCTTATTTTAAAAAGTGGGTGCTACAAGTCTACCCTCCTTAAAATAATTTCGTCTTCGAAATTAAAATAATCCTACCCTTCTAGGTTAAAATCCCCAACAATCATGGTCTTAAGAAAACTTATCTAAATCATGCAGTTGGAAAGATATCATACATGATTATGGCAGGTAATCAGTCTGGGTCTCATCTAGCCACTATAGTCATACCAGATCAAAAGTAGTCATAAGGTATCAAGCATACAAACATTATGGTAGGGTACAGTAATCATCAAGATAGTATAATGTATGGGTCAAGAACTCACCTCTACTAGGTCTGGTAGCTGGAACACTCTCCTGGAGGTAGGCCTCGACTAGGGACAAGTGTAGTAGGACAGTCTCGTATCTTGTGTGCAGCTGACCCACAAAATAGGCATAATCCTAGTCTCTTCCTACAGTCCTTCCATACGTGCCCAAGCTTCTTACAGAAAGCACAGGTAGGCACCCACTCAACTGGTCTCTGCTGGATAGGAATCTGAACTGGATAGGCTAGTCTAAATTGAAAGCCTGGGTACTCCTGAGGCTCTGGGTATAAACTGCTCCTCGCTCTCTTGGGACTAGGCTCCTCCTTCGAATGTATGTAATCCCATAATAGTTGAAAACTGAGACTCTGCTCTCTCATAAGTTCAGCCTAAAGTCTCTGCACCTCCTGCACATCCTGAAGAAGTCTGTAAATATGAGCTCCATCAGGAATGGCATGGGGGTACCACTCCGGGAGGCAAAGGAAGGCCCTCAGTCTCCGGCTGAACTGCATTCCTCTCCTGAAGGATAAGAGATGGAGGAAAATTCTCCGATGAGGCTGCTAACACCTCCTGAGCAATAGAAGGGGGAAGTACAATCTCGGTCTCATCCAGAATTACAGCTATGCACTGGGGACAAACTCTGATCATGGGTGCCATTCTGGAAAAGATAAGGAAAATAATAAATCATCAGGTTGTAAGACAGTCTATCATCCTATACAAATACTGGTGATAAAAAAACAAATGGAATTAACCATAAAGCGTTAATATTCTAAAGATGATCAAAATTGAAAGTTTAAAGCACGACTGTCAATAACACTGAAATCCAAGCACACACACACACACTATATATATATATATATATATATATAAGAAATTTTATTCTCGATATGATCTAAGTTGATCAAATCCAAGATGAATCGAGGTTTGGGCAAGATGGAGAATGAGGTCATTGAAGTCTAGGCACGAGTATCCAAGACTTGAAATCCATGTCACAATTGAATTAATTCGATTGAATAAGGTTCCAAACATTGGATGATAAGGGAATGACCAAGTCGACTGGTCGCGATCAAGGGTTTAGAATTCAACACTATTGAAATCCTAAAGAATACTGCGAGGATATGGAAATAAGTCAATTTTCTCCTTTTGATAAGGAAGCTAAACGTGATACCCTGGGTTGACCTATTAAGTACAGTGCCTTGTCTTTCTGAAATATGTGAAAGACAAAAGCAAAAAGAGTTCAAAGACGATGCTATTGAGTACATACGTGGTTCATAGACGACGAAAATAATTCAAAAAGAATTGCCAAAGCTGTCGTAGATGAGACATATGCCCTAGAGTCTCATCCACGTAGAGTAATATATGAAAGCGAACCAAAGTGCACTAGGTTGATCAGACCATCATACACCGGTTCTGATTAGACAATATGTTAGTGGGTCGACCCAATAAAATATGTCATGATCAAGCTCGAAAAAAAGAGATAAGCTTGCAAAACTAATGCTAAATTAGCAGCATACGGTAGTCAAAATATAAGTAAGGGAGGTAATGATGAAGAAAAAAATAGTCCAAGATCATTAACTAAGCTGGTCAAGCAATCAAAATAAGGTACAAGGTTAAGCATTTAAGGAAACAAGAAGAACACCATCTCATGTCGGGTCGAAAGAATAGAGTCATGGTTGAATCTTGAATTTAAGTCAGAAAGTAATTTAGTATCATGATAAGGGTTCAAGAGGTGACAACTAATATAAGAATAAAGAAAATCAAGTTGAAGCATGAAATAAATTTAATTAGGAATTCAGTGAAATAATTTAGGGACACAGTTCTAAAGGCGAATACTGTTAAGGAACGATCAAATACAAACGGTTAGAAAGACAATAAAAGATCTAGGTTTGAGGAAGGGTTGAGTAAGTCAAGATTGAGATACAGTCACATAGTTTGGCAGACGACTAACAACACTGGAGTATATACTAGTATCATAGTCATGAGTGATATGGCAATTAGTATGGAACACTTCTATCTCATTAAGGTTACCTTGGTGGCCTACCATTACATTCTTTTAAAAAAGAAATTTCAAAATAACTACCTTAATTGTATTCACTCTAAGCCATCCAATCTAATCACGACTAACATTTAAATCCTTTTTATAAACCTCATAGTAACTTCTATCACATTACTACTAACCTTTCCAAAATTTAACATTTCAATCCAACTTTGAACTCCAGGGTTAATGAATCATGAATCCATAAAATTCTATATCACTTCATAACTTTAAAAAAACTCCCAATTTGTCTCAAATAATCCTCAAAATAGACACTTAGCTTATCACTGCAATCTAACATTTACAGCTCAGTATTTTAACGCACTTATCAACCATAATTTCTCTTTCTAAGTCATTAAAACATAATCACTACTTCTTAAACCAAAATCTAATAGATTTTTAAATCTTCAATCAATTGACACGATTCCAAATTTGAGATTTTTTTTCTTCCCAAAACAATCATTTTTATATCTTCCCAATCTTTTAAACCAAAATTTTAATATCATTTCCTCCACTTAAATTCAATAAACATATACATCACAACTTGTACGACTCAATTCAATAGTTCATACTGCCATCCTCTTTTTTTATCATTATCAAACCAATCTATTTACGCTCAAAGATGTATAATCATAATCCTGTAATTCATGAATCACATCAATTCCTGAAATCGATTTATATAGATTCTAACTATTTTCTTCCAGTATCAAAATATAATTTTATAATCCTCTGGTGATTACTACTTAGAATCTTCAAGATAAATTTCCTTGGTAATATCCCAACTTACAAACTACTAATCATTAAACCATCCATTTAGAAAAATGCCCTTATAACTTAACCAAACTCTCCGTGTATTCCAATTCCTTAATGTAATCCTTCTAGCCATATGTTTGACCAATGAGCATATAGTAGTGTAGCCATCTTCCTAACCATTATTAAGCACAAGAAGGTAAGGGTATTGGTGAAAAGAGTTCAAACAAGATGCAAGAATCAAGGGAGGAAGGTGGATTAAAATAAGGAAAAGGAATTTAAATCGAAGCTCAAAATGAGATTCTCAAGGATCGTCCCCGGAATCTCTCAGGAAATTCTAATAGTGATTGAGTATCCTCTCATTCTAACACCTTACTTCCTATACTCTATAGCAGGCTCGTAGTAGTTAAACTAAATTGTCGTACTACCACGATATCGCACTAATGCAAATCTGGTCCTGCATGGACCGAAGAGATGAAATCGTGTCTCCTTAAATATCTTGAAGACAGATCAAACAAGGGATCAATTACTGAAAAAGAAGAAAAATCATCAAAGGAGGACAGTTGTTTTCAAAAGGAGACAATTACAGCAAGAATTGATAAGAGTTTTCCTAATGTGATTGAGTACCTTAACTTATATCCTATATCCTATTGCAGGCTGTAATAATACTCTAGTTCGAGTACCACTACGAATCACACTAGTTGTGATTATAACATGCATGGGCCACCACTAAAAATGTGTCACGACCCGCACCCAGTGTAAGGGCACGAGAAGTAACGAACGCCCAGCCTACGTCGCAGTGTCGGCGGTAGAATGCTGTCCTGAGTCACCATATCTAACACAATCTAAAAAAACTATGAATAGAGAGTAAAATAATACGTAACACAATCACAATACTAAGATGAAATAGAAGAAGAATCTCAAGAAAGTCATAATAAAAGTCTAGGTGTAAACCACCAGAAATAGTCTTAAGTACAACTCATAAAGTCTCAAACAGCAAATACAAAATAAAGTACTAAGTCTTAACTAGACTATGGGCAAGTCTTCAGCGACTGTGGGATCCTCCTGTGGGTCCACGTCGACAGTGTCATCTAAGCCAATGCCATAATAAGTAGGACAGTACTCCTCACCATCACCTGTAAAAATTTTAACATGCCTAGTCAGGACGGAACGAGCACGTATCTCTTACAACAGTTCATATCAGGAATGGACATATAAAGCAAGCTATAGAAAACTATACATGAATCGCTGTAAAGAGAAATCAACAGGAGAGAAGATATAAGCTGAGATATAATATGATAAATAAAGAATGTAACCTTCTACGTGAATCAGAGCATGAATTGGTTATGTAAACAGCTTGGGTTGCACATGGATACAGCTATAGAATGCACATGGATACCTACTGGGGATAATGATCACATAACCAACTACACTCTTCCTGCCTCCAACCAATACACAAGGATCAAAGCATGTTATGTTATTGCACATGGATAACAACTACTGTATACATGGAACTCATATGGTCATGAGTGTACATGAATAACATATGAGTGCACATGGACAAATAGGAATACATGGAGTACATGATGACCATGATAAAGTACATGAACATGACATACTCGATGTATCCGAGGGATAACATTGCATAAAAACATCCAGATGGTACTAATCCGTGTGAACGTCGTGTCAACATCAAGTATACTAGTCTATAACAAGAGTACATATCCAAAGAAACATGAAAAGATCAGAGAATGTACTCGCCTGGCAATACGAACTGCTGTTGATGAAAAGTGACTGGACTGGAGTAATAAGATCCTATTTAAAACAACCACATGTCATAATACAGTCTAAAATATCATAAGGAAAACCTTCAATACAAATTCTACATGATTTGGGTCAATCTAAGTCAAAGTCAACCTTGGGTCAACTTTGGTCAACCAGACTAGTCAAACTAGGTCAACTTGGGTTAACTAGCCTATAACTCAAGTTTTAGTTAATACTGATTACTACATTGCTTTGGGGTTGAAAATTGGGTTATTTAGGTTTTCAAGCTAAAGGTGAAATTGCTATCTTAGAGTATCAATACCAATTATCAAGATACATGTCCTACATATCAATTACCTAAAGTACATCCTAATAAAAAATCCTACCAACTATTAATACACTCAAACCTAACCACTACTCTCATTGCCACTCTACCAACAACATTACTATCAATCCCAAGTAACCATATACACACACATGTGCACCTTGCACTTAGTTTAGAGCTTGGCAGTTGCTGCCAATACAGCAACCCAGGTTGCTGTTACAACCTCAATACCTACTGTTGTTGTTGCCTTGGCAACAAATAGCACTGTAGCTAGTTGCTACTGCTGTAACTGCTCATACTGCAGCAAGCAATTGCTGCTGCTGTTGTTCTCTTCTTCTTCTCCTCCTCTTTAAACCAACACACCTACATACATACATCCATCTCAACAATCTCATATTCCAGTTTCTAATTCCAACTAACCACCATCCATCTTAAAACTGGACTTAAACATTCACTTATATATCAATTCCCAGTTTCAGATTTCCTATTCCAATCGATTCTCCATATCAACATTAACCAACTCTCAACTCAACAAGTCCCAAACTAAACACAGCTCAAATCAATGTAATTCGAGATCAACTAATCCAACCACCAACTTATCAAATCAAAACTGAACTAATACTTAAAGTCATATTTTTAAATGAAACACAATCTCAGGAATGAACTCGAGAGCCCAAAATCTGAATCAATACTCGATTTCCTAAGTTACAACTAAACGAGACATCTCATTAATTTCCAGTTATGTACACAACAACTCAGTCATATATACATGTTAATCTTCTCAATTTAACATTCAAAATCCAATTTGAAATACCTTTGTTCTTCAGCAACTCAACCGAAGTAACCCAGTATCGGATTGGAACAACCCTAAATCGAATTCAATAACACAGTGCTCTCATAGGAATATGGTTGGTAATGATTCCTACGTGTGTGTAGGTGCTACCCAGGTCATGTTGTGTCCAAATAATAAGACACAATGTGTCCAAAACACCAAAACCTAGACTTTCGAACCTAATGACCCAAACATCGTGCCCGCGTGTCACGCGACCTAGGGCTCGACACAGACCAAATTATGCCACATGGTCGCTCCTACATGTAGCCCACATGTAAGGCTACATGCCCACGTATCTGCACTAGCCATACGACGCGTGTCCAAGTCGCACGACACTTGTATCCGACGCCAAAACTGGGCATGCGCATGACAGGCCAAATCCAGTGCCATGCCAGTTTCTCCTTTGACTCTCCACGAACCCAAACCAAACTTTATAGGCACAATGTCAGACATGGCCCCTACCCACTCACCAAATATTTTGTGTCGAAGTGTTGTGTCCAGCGAGAACGGACACAACAGTAGCAGGACACGCGCACAGTCCTCTATATAGCGCGTCGTATCCAATTTTGGACACGAATACATGTCAACTCTTGCACAAACCTAGGGTTTAGGAATCCTTACATCTAGGCCTATCAAATCACAAAATTAATTTGCAATAATAACATTATTGAATTCTAAGTGACAAATCATCGAACACCTTAAACACTACTTCAACACGTGTCCGATACGCCTATCAAACGGACACAAAATCTCACCAAACTACATGGGTGGGTCGAGGGTACCTAGATGCATGCTACCATGAAGAAAAAATAGGAAAAACTTTAGTATTTAGGTGTTTACCTATTGAGAGTTGAAATATCAACAAAACTGACTCTTCGATCAATGAGATGACCAGTTTCCACTGAGCCAACGCCTCCAACTCCTTGCTAGAAATGCTCCAGCAAGTTCTCCTCCTTCCCATGATCACAACACACTTCGTTTGAGGTAAAACGGAGGTCGGATGAAAAAATTAGGGTTTTAGAGAGCTGGAAACTAGGGTTTTGTAAAGAGGGTGTCAAAACCAATGCAATTGTTTATATAGGGAGGGGACTTCCTATTTTGGTCGGCCATACCAGTCCTTCTAGGGTTAGGGTTGGTTCATGGGCCCCTTTTCTCTATCTAAGTTGAGTTTAAGCCCACTAACAGAAAGGCTTAAAAGGCCAATTAATTAAATAGCCCAAAAATGGTCAAATGGCCTTCTAAATTGAACCAAAGCCTAAAATAAATTCTAATTAGCTAAATGATCCTCATATGTCATGGTTAGCCTCTAATATGGATTATCTAAGGTTAAACCAAATGCTAAAACAAACATAGGCCAAAATATCTAGAAAATCACAAAATAACTAAAATGACTAAAATGACTTAAATACCCTTATTTCAAAAAGTGTGTGCTACAGTTAGGTGGGGTTTTAATGAGGGATGGTGTGTTGTGTTGAGGGTGGAGGTTAACTAAGTGTGTTCCAATACATACTAAATCAAACCAATTCCTTCTCCACAAAATAAAACCACGTCGGGTCCAAAACCTATCTTACGAGAAAATTAAAATCAGCAAGTCGAGCCAAAAACACAATTACAGGCCAAAATCCGAAAAATAAAATACATGCCCGAAATACGTATTCCGAAATACGGGCATTACAACTCTACCAACCTTAAAATAATTTCGTCCTCAAAATTTAAATCAAGATGCTTAGAGATGTAAGGGCCAGCTATGCTATCCACAATTAAGCTACACTAAGCAAACAATCAAACAATTATTCATGCAAGCAAGGGATGGAAGGCATAAGGCATACGTAAGACATTATACCTTACGAGTCAAAGAAGTCGGGATATCGTGATCGGATGTCGTCCTCACGCTCCCACGTTGACTCACCTAGAGAGTGATGACCCCAAGCAACACGGACTAAGCTAATAGTCTTGTCCTTGAGTATCTTTTCTCTCTGGTCCAATATAGACACAGGCCTCTCCTCATAAGAAAGGTTGGTACCAACAACCAATTCTGAATGGTCCAGGATATGGCTCGGGTCCGGGATATACCGTCGTAATTGGGACACATGAATACATCATGCACCTCTCTTAGCGACAGCAGAAGAGCGAGACGATAGGATACATCTCCTACTCGCTCAAGGATATCGAACGGCCCTATATACCTAGGACTAAGCTTTCCCCGTACGCTAAAGCGAATGACGCCGCGGTTAGACGAGATCCAAAGGAATACATGATCACCGATAGCAAACTCTAAGGGACGTCGATGAGCATCGGCCCAATGCCGCTGGCAATCTTGGGCTACTCGAAGACGATCTCTGATCCTTCTGATCACTTCAACTGTCTGGGCAATCATTTCTAGACCAAGCATCTGCCTCTCTCCAATATTATCCCAGGCTAACGGGGATCTATACTTCCTACCATACAGTGCCTCGAACAGAGCCATCTGAATACTGCCTGGAAACTATTATTGTACGAGAATTCCACCGGTGTAGGTGATCCTTCCATGAACCACCGAAGTCAAGGGTACAAGATCTTAACATATCTTCAAGAGTCTGGATCGTGCGCTCCGACTGACCATCTATCTGCGGGTGATAAGCTGAGCTAAACTGAAGGTGAGTTCCCAAACTCTCTTGTAAGCTGCGCCAAAAGTGTGATGTGAATCTTGAATCTCTGTCCGAGGTGATACTGACGGGCACCCATGAAGCCTGACAATCTGCCTAAGTTACATTTCTGCTAGCTGAGCCATTGACTGACCAACTCTGAACGGAAGAAAGTGAGCCACTTTCGTGAGCCTGTCAACTATAACCCAAATAGCATCTCGACCAGCTGGAGATCTAGGCAATCCAGTCACAAAATCCATGGTCACATGCTCCCACTTCTATTGTGGAATCGGCAAGGGCTGAAGAAGTCCAGCGGACCTCTAATGTTCCGCTTTAACCTGCTGACAAACCAAACACCGAGAGACAAACCGGGCTATCTCCCTCTTCATGCCATTCCACTAAAAATGCTGACGAATGTCACGGTACATCTTCGTACCAACGGGATGAATAGAATACTGTGAACTGTGAGCTTCTGCCATGACCTCCTGTCTGATATCTCCACTCAGTACACAAAGATGAGTGCCATGCCGGAGTGTACCATCTTTATGAATGCACAACTCTGGCCTTCTTTCTGCCTCATACTCTGCTCTGAGTCGCTGAATCTTAGAATCTGTAGACTGCGCCATCCGGATCCTCTCAACTATACTGGACTAAACTTGTAGACTGGCCATCAATGCCACGTTGGTAGGAAGAACCACTTCAATTCCCATCTTCTAAAGATCTGCCAATAACTCTGGTTGCGCCGTCAGAAAATAAACTCTGGCTCTTCTGCTTAATGCATCTGCTATAACGTTGGCCTTCCCTGGGTGATACTGTAAGTCCACATCGTAGTCCACCAGTAGCTCAAGCCATCTTCTCTGCCGTATGTTAAGGTCCTTCTAGGTGAAAACATACTTCAGGCTCTTGTGATCAGTAAATATCTCCACTCTGTCTCCGTACAAGTAGTGCTGCCCAAGCTTAAGCGCAAACACTACCGCCGCCAGTTCCAAGTCGTGGGTCAGGTAATTCTTCTCATGATCGCGAAGTTGACGTGATGCATAAGATATTACCTTCCCATGCTGCATCAAGACACATCCCAATCCTCTGCCTGAAGTGTCACAATAAACTGTGAATCCTCCGGTCCCATCGGGAAGCGTAAGAATATGAGCTGTTATCAATCCTCACTTCAACTTCTCAAATGATTCCTGACACTCTGCTGTCCAAGCAAACTGCACATTCTTGCGGGTCAACTGGGTCGTCGGCACCGAAATCCTTGAAAAATCTAAAACGAATCTCCGGTAGTAGCCGGCTAATCCAAAGAAGCTGCGAACCTCTGACACTGAGCTAGGTACTGGCCATGACTCGATAGCCATAATCTTCTGGGGATCCACTTCCACTCCTCCTCGGGTAATGATATGACCCAAGTACAAAATGCGATCGAGCCAGAACTCGTATTTACTGAACTTGGCGTACAACTGGTGCTCTCTAAGCGTCTGAAGGACGAGTCTGAGATGCTGCTCATGCTCTGCTTCGCTCTTGCTGTAGACCAGGATATCATCTAGGAACACGATCACGAACTGATCCAAGTAAGGCATGAAAATGCGATTCATGAGGTCCATGAATACGGCTGGCGCATTGGTCGCTCCAAAGGGCATAACAAGGAACTCCCAATGTCCATACCTAGATCGGAAGGCTGTCTTCGGGATGTCCTGTTCTCTGACCCTGATCTGGTTGTATCCTGACCGCAAGTCTATCTTCGAGAATACTGAAGCCCCTTTGAGTTGATCAAACAAGTCATCTATCCTCGGGAGAGGGTATCTGTTCTTGATTGTCACTGAGTTTAAGGTATGATAATCTACACATAACCTGGATGTACCATCCTTCTTCTTTACAAGAAGCATCGGGGCTTTCCAAGGCGATCCACTTGCATGAATGAATCCCTTGGTCCTGAGTTCTTCAATCATCTTGTATAAAATCTCCAACTCTGAAGGCGCTATCCTGTAGACTCGTTCTGATACTGGTGCTGTCTCGGGGATCAAGTCTATAGTGAACTCGATCTTTTTCTCTGGCGGCATCCCTGGAAGTTCCTCTGGGAAGACATCTGGAAACTCTTCAACTATCCGGGGTAAATGTACTGATGCTACTGCCATCCGCAATACTGGGGAAGATGGTTCTACTGCACCTCTGGAAAATGAAAACTCTGGCTCGCCTGGAATACTAAAGACAACCCTGCCAACATGGCAGTCTATCCTAGCATACTGGTTCCTCAACCAATCTATGCCTAAGACTACATCATAGTCTGCCATAGGGAACTCTATAAATCTAGTGGGGAACTCTCTACCGCTAACTACGATCCGACACGAGGAAAATACTCGATCTACTTCCACAAGACCATTACCAGTAAGTATATTGAGCCTCACTGATAATGACTCGGGCTCCAATCCTATCTGTGTTGCGAATCGTGCAGACATGAATGAATGCGATGCACCAGAATCAAATAATACCGATGCTGGAGAGGAGTTGACGAGAATAGTACCTGCCACTACCTCACCTGGTGCAACTTCTTCTTCCATAGCCATCATTATTGCCTGACCTTGTCCTCTGGCTGCGGGTCCCCTCTGCTGGAAACCTCTCTGCCTACTCTGTACTTGGGCTTGGGTATACTGCTGCTGGTTCTGCTGATGAAACGCCTTGGCCTGAGGCAAGAATGGCCTCGGGTTCTGCTGCTGCATAGGTGCTGGTCCCCTAACTGATGGACTGGTTAGGTTAGAAGAGGACGAACTACCCCTATTCGGGCAGGCTTCTATCTTGTGATCTGTCGCTCCACAAGCCTGGCACAATCCCTGCATCCTGCGACAATCTGCCACCACGTGCCCTGGCTTTCCGCAATGAGAATATCCTACCGCGGAAGTCTGCTTCCGCTTCTGCTGCTGCAGGTACGTCAGGATTGAATGCTGAACGGACGTTACTGAGGCAGCCCGCCTCGAAGTTCCAATGGTCAAACACCTAGCTGCCGGGGCAGGAGCTGATGATTGGTGCATTTGATTATGGGACCGCTTCCTACCTCCGGTCCTATCCACGATCCTCTGGAAGGTGTACTCGTGCCTTCTAGCTGCCCTCACTACTGCATCGAACGTCTGGTGCTCGAACTGCTCAACTGCCAACAAGATCTCCAAATACAGCCCCTGCTGGAACCGATGGGCCCTATTAAACTCGGTTGCCACCAAAGTAGAGGCAAACCTACTGAGTCTAGAAAACTCAGATGCATAACCGTCGACAGTTCTGCCTCCTTGCTTCAAGTTGGTAAATCTCGTCTGTAGGTCGTACCGAACTACAACATCGAAATACTTCGTCTAGAATCTTTCTCTAAACACCGTCCGAGTAACTGGAGCTGTTAATCCTACGGCCTGTGCCGCCCACCAACTTTGAGCTAAGTCTAGCAACTGTAGGCGTATCACCGCCACCTTTTCATTCTCAGGTGTCCTAGCTGCTACCAGAACTACCTCGGTATCCTGAAGCCAAGCGTCCGCGGTAATCACATCTTCGCTGTCGTCGAAGAATGGAGGGTTCAGGCGCTTGAAGCTGTTGGCCGTGTTGTTCCCTAGATGACCGCCTCTGGTCAAAGTATCTGCCACTGCCTGATGCAAGGTGTCTCCTCTACGATCATGAAAAGCTATCAAGGTCCTGATAAGACCTACCAAGGTGCTATCGTCAGGCTCTGCAGGCTGGACGGGCCGAATTGGTGGTTCTTCTCCGGTAGGCAAGACTCTGGAGGCCACTCCTGAATGCTGGGCTTGATCTCCAGGTTGCGGCTGGTCCACGGAAGTTGCTCCACCTCGCTGATCAGTGGGGTCGAGAACAATGCCGCTGAAGAAGACGACATAGAAAACAATAAGGAAGGACCAGGACAGATCGACGATACAAGCATATGATTAGGTCAAGATTCTCAAGAATTTGAAGATACGAGCAGAGATCAAGGACGAATACTGATTGAGACATCTATTAGGTAAACCCTCACAATCTTGAATGCCAAGACCTGCATGGGCCACCACTTAAACCATGTGACGCCCCAGAACCAGAATACTGGAGAGCGGGTGCGTACATAGCCATCTACGTATATTGAAATGGAATCCATCTCGCTATACGGTCATGGCTGTCTAGATATAAGGGTTTACTACAAGCCAACGGTCTCTTAAGGTCAAGCCTATTGTCTCAATCTCAAGCAAGTAATATACTTACAAGATGTTAGATCACCAAATATACAATAAAAGGCATCCCAAATATTACATATTCAGCTGATCATGAAGCTAGTCATACAAAATGCGAGGACTAGCAAGAGTTAAGTCATACATGATCAACCCTAGGATTTGTTAATCATGTTTACAGCCCGTAGGCAGACAGTAAGTAAATATGCATCGAGTTAACAGGTGCTCGTCGGCTAAATGTCTCAAAGAATAATTTTACAATGTAGTGAGTGAACAAAATGGAAAACCCACTCGTAGCCCAGGTTCCTTCTAGTCGCCACTATTGGGCTGGAAGTTTGGTAGATCCTCGGGTGCTGCTCCGAAATCTGGCCACACAAAACCAGCTGGGTCAAACCCCAGAAAGAGCAAGTGCCACAAGGGAGGCCACGAAATAAGAACAAAAGCCAGCATATCAGAACATAAGAAAATGGAAGAAAAGTACAAGTAACAAAGAGTACAACAGGACAATGAACGACTAGGGACGTGGAACCGTTCTGGGAGCCAGGTTACAACCCTTAAACCAAACAAGGACCAGGGTTGTTACCCTTCGCCTGAATAGCACTTTGTCTCTACCTATTTATTGTTTAAAGGTAAGTAAAACAATCATGTTCAGGAGTACCAGGTACTGGGACTAGACGAGACTTAGACAAGGCTGGACACCATCCATTCACAAGCGGCCAAACAAAACTATGGCTTACTACTTTAACTAACTAGGGTTATCACAAGCCTATTTACTAACAAGATTCAAACGAGAAATTTCCAGTCCCAAGCCCTGCAGACTATCCAGTTATCCTTCCGCGGGTTGAGAGTATGGTTGGGTACATCGCCCAGAAAATGATATACCCTTAGGTGACTTAGAGAGTGCAACACATGACAGTATGCTGGAAATGTGCCCTACTCGTCGGCAGGCTACAAGTCCATTTATAGTGCCCAGATAACGAGATCACCTGTGACTGGAAATTCTCCATGAACTATAGTTTGATCTAGTCATTAGCCTAACCTATATTCAGTATGAATCCCTGACCGTGGTAACCAGGGAGTCACGTCCTAAACATGATGCAAGATAAGACAAGGCAAGTGGATTGCACAAAGCAGCAAGAATGAACACCCACGGAGTCAGAGTTGATTATACGAGTCAAGTTAGCCATCGCAACAGCATCAAGTCAAGTCAAGTTACAAGTTACATGTTACAAGTCAGGAGTACGTCGCCACAGGCCACCATCAAGTTATCCAGTTACAGAGAATAATTATGAATTACAAGTTACAAGTTAAGAGCGCACCCCATCGGGTCACTACTAAGAAGATCAGAAAGCACTAAGGTCATAAATCACAAAATTCACGAAAATTGTACTAGTAATAAGCGAAACACCGAAAATCGTGCCAGTTCGTGTTGGGTCGAGACAGTCGTGTTGTGTGGAACATGATCTCAAAACTCCATTCCACAAAGAGAAGCCAAGTCCAAGAAGTATAACTAAACCATCATGGGCAAGTGGGTTACGCAGGGGGTCAGATTGTGCTGGAGGAATGGACTACGCAGGGGAATGAACTGTGCTGAGGTTGGGTTGCGCTGAGGTTGGGTTGCACTGAGGTCGGCTTACGCTAGGAGCGAGTTGCGCAGGATTGGGTTGCGCTGAGGGCGGGTTGCACTGGGTCAACCTGCGCAGGGTTGAGTTGCGCTGGAGCCGAGCCGCCCTGAGAGCGAGCTGCGCAGCAGTCAAGCGAGCCAATGGAAGGAAGACGCTGGAGCTAAAGAGAGCCAGCGTAAGTCAGCCCAGCATAAGGTGCTGACCGAGGAGTTGCGCATTTCGGCCATGCGCTAAAGAGCGATGGCCGAGGATCATCTTCTCCAACTGGCCGAGAGGAAAAACCCCAAGAACTCTAAATTTTAATTCTTCATAACTTAGCCAAAACAAAACCAAATTTGGATTTCCAAAGTTCTAATTTGTGTAAAATTGAATTCTCTTCCACATGGAAGCCTCAAAACAAGGAAAAATTTGAGTTTAATAGATCAAAACCAAGGAATTCCAAAAATGGTTAAAACCTAGATCTAGAAAAATAGAAGCTCCAAATCACAAAATGCCAAGTTCTAATGTTGTTCACCATGGCCTAATCTAGCTAATGGACAAATAAAATGGGGTGCTTATTTGGTGGCAAGGTGCACTTGCTTATGGTGTTGGTGTTAGAAGGAAGAAGAAGATGAAGGAAATTAATGGAAGTTATGAGGAGAGAGAAAGTTAGATGGGGTTTTAATGAGGGATGGTGTGTTGTGATGAGGGTGGAGGTTAACTAAGTGTGTTCCAATGCATACTAAATCAAACCAATTCCTTCTCTACAAAATAAAACCACGTCGGGTCCAAAACCCATCTTACGAGAAAATTAAAATCCGCAAGTCGAGCCAAAAACACAATTACAGGCCAAAATCTGAAAAATAAAATACAGGTCCGAAATACGTATTCCGAAATACGGGCATTACACTTGAAAGACGAATTTGTTATTAAGTGGTATCTTGGTAGGAATATGAGATGTTGGACCTTAGTATAAAATTTTGAGATGAAGGTATGACTAAGATTGGGAATGAAACCAAGAGGTCGATATAATCAGTTAGAAATAATTTACTAGAGAATTAGGAGGATGAATCACTTGGAATGAACGTAGGAGGATTTCAAATGAGAAGGACAATAGGATTTACATTAATGGTTAGAACATTTATATTTCGTGGATATAGTTTAGATACTGACGAGGATATCCGAGATTGAAATGTTTTAGAATTTAGATAATTTTAGGTTATTGATTCTCGAGATATTTCACATTAAGATTATGACGCAAAATTTGGAATTTAATAATGGGGAAGAGATTTTAACTATATGCGATGATGATACGAAATTAGACAAGGCATGTAAGAGGATAGAGAGCACAAGGATTTGGAGTTAAAAAATGGAGATTTTGTGTGAAAAAAATTAATTTAGATGAATAATGTTTGAAAGTGTATGTTGAAGAAAGTATGAAGGTTGGTTTTATAATGGAGAATATGTTTTGTAAGTCCCAGTGATATTAGATCTGAATAACACAAGGAGCATGATTTGAACAAGTCCAATGATTTCATAAACTTGATTTAGGGGTTTCGGATCAAATTTAGGACAAGGTGGAAGAATTTAGATTTAAAGATGATTAAGTGGATAGTGTTGAGATCTATGTTTTAGAATTTAGGAATTAGACCTATGGTAATCAAGACAAGGTCTAATCTTCATGACAGAAGTGTAAATTTTGGTAGTAGTCATATAAGAGTTGATTTTCATATTTTGATCTGTGAGTTAAAGGTATGACTGACAAATGATGATCAGATAAACATGACGGTATCAGAGTGAGATGATTAACTTGACTTCCCTATGAAACCTTGTCTTTTGATTTTTATATCAAAAGGGAATTTGATTAATTCCATATCTTTGAATCCTTCTTTGAGTTCTCAATATCGTTGAACCCTAATTTCCTTGATCGCGACCAATCGACTTTGGTCATCTCTTTTATCATACCAATATCCTGGATCGTACTCAATTGGATTAAATTCAATTCTGACTTGGATTTCCATCCTTGGATGCTTGTGCTCAGACTTAGATAACCTTGTTCTTCGTCTTGCCCAATTCTGATTTACTCACAAAATTGATCAACTTAGATCGTGTTGAGACAATTTTTTTATCGTGATTGGATTTTAATGCTATTACCACTCGTGATATAACTCTCGATTTTGATCATATTTGGATTTTGAACACTCGTGCCTAAACTCTTTTCGACCTTGATTCCTGATTATATATGAATTTCCTGTGATTAGTCGTGCCTAGATGACCTGACATACTAAGATGACTTTAAATCCCTTGATTGTGATTCTAGCGATCATGACTATATGTATTACCTTGCCTATAAATCGCCCCTAAATTTTTTGACTTTCGATTACGACTAACTAGTGTGACTACGAAATTAGTCGTGTTAGAATTAAAAACTGATCATGTCTGAATAAATTTCTACCGTGCCTAAATTACTTAGATTTCTTTCTAAATCATGCTTATAAGACCTTGATTTCGAAATCATGATTTTATTATCATTCACAACTAAACTTTGATCTTGATCGTGCTTATGCGACCTACAGTCTGATTTCCCATCAAATCTAACTATCGATCGTGCTGTACTCGAATTTTCCTCTCCATTTGCTTCTATTAGACCTGATTAAGATCATGACTATCCGACTTTGATTTTCATGATCATGATAATCTTAACCCTCAGATCGTGCTAAAAACCTTGATCTTTAATTACGACTGTGTCAAAATAGATTTTTCTATCGTACCTAAATTTTGATTCTCTAGTCACTCGTGCTCAGGTTTCATTCTTGATCATGGATTTTTGATTTTCATCGCACTATTCAAAAACGTACCTAAGTGCTTAATCATTCCATAAAATTTTGAACGCGTCTGAGTCATGATTTCATTCACCAGATGGTTAATCCTTGATCAATGTTCGTGCTAAATATTTGATTATTCTTAACAATGCCCAATCACATCGTTTTTATCTTGATCGTGCCTATCTATAACCCTAAATCTAATTTCATCAAGCTGGATCCTACCAATTGATATTTTGGCCCGATTCTGACTTGATCATAATCGAATGATTCTTGATTTTCCTAGTCGCGATTTCATGCTTGATAACATGGAATCATTTCTAAAGTATGCCTATAAGACATTGACTTCAATTTTGTTTGTGCCTAAAATTTTATCTGAATCATGCCAAACCTTGTTTTGGCCATGGTTAACTTTTCATCTTGATCGGGCCTGTGCGACTTTGATGTTGATTTTTATTAAATCTAAGCGCTACAGATCACCCCGTACTTGAACTTTATTTATATCTTTCATTCTCCTAATTGTCACTAAGATCGTGCCTCAATGACTTAACTTATTTCTGAAATCGTGCATATATAATTTTGTTCATATCACGATTCTATCATGCCAAACTCCCTAGTCGAGTCTGAATAATTTTGAATTGATTTTCCTGATCGTGCAAAACTCATCGTTCTTTGACCGTGCCTAAAATATTGCTTAAACCTTCTATCTTGTTTTAACCCTACTACCAACCTTTAATTTCGAGGACAAAATTCTTATAAGGTGGGTAGAATGTAAGCCCCCTGAATTTTAGGAATTAATTTTTTTAATTTTTTGAAAGAATTACTTTCGATAATTATTTTTATTTGATTATTTTTATCATTAATGCTCTTTTTCGTGACTTTGATTTCTGGAGCATCAGAGATGTCAGTATCTGAAAACTTTCTTCTCTAAGTTTATAGTAGACATGATTATCTTCCTGTTGATATTTCATGTCCCAGTTAAACTTGTTCTCTTGTACTCTTTTTGCTTCGTGCAACTTTCGGGTCAACTTTAGCCAATTTATCGTCTGCCGTAATTGTGACTTAACTTCCAATTTAATTTCGGGGACCGACATCGGTCCAATCTGATCGACCCAATATATGATTCTGACCAGTTTTGAGTCTACTATGCACGTGCCACTTGCGTGCCATCCAAATGATCTCCCGTGTGCTCCTATTTCATCCATGATTATAAATGATTTAAATTTATAATTATAATTATTCTAAGCCTAAACCTAGCCCGAACTTGACCCAACACCCAACCCAATCTTATATGACCCCTATCATGACTACCCAAACATCCCACATACAAATTTCTTTCTCATCTCTACTAAAAAATATCTCTCTTCCTCTCTCTACTTTATCAAATATCTCATTTTACCTCTCTCTTATATATATACATATATATAATATATATAATTCTCTCTCTATCTACACTCCACCCTCTCACCCATCACCATCATCACACACCCTCTCCCCCTATTTTTAGCCAACCACCATCCCTCTCTAATTTTCTATCTCTTTCTCTCTCTCTTTCTCATTAATATCTCTCTCTCTCTCTCTCTCTCTCTCTCTCCCTACTTTTCTAAACCAATCACTCACCTCTCTTCTCTCTCCTCTCTCATAACAACAACAGCAACACACACACACCCCATCTGAGCCGACAGCCCCACTCCTTCTGTCCTTCTTCTTCTTTACTTCTTCTTCTTCATTTTTTATGGTCCCACCATTACCACCATTATTATCATCACCATCACCATTAACCTCACCACCTCCACCTTTCTCTCCTTCTCATCCTTCTTTCTTGCCGCAGCCGTTGACCACCGTTGCTGCCGTGCGCACCTTCTAGCGTGCGGTATGGAAGCAGCTCGAGCAACTGCAACAGCAGCATGAACAACAGCAGCACAAGGCAGCAACAGCTAGCTGCGCCAGCAGCTGCAACAGCAGCAGACGCGCACCGCCGGTCAAAGAAACGCCCCCTCACCCTCGATCCAAGAAACGCTCGATTCGTACGTTTTGCACGAAATCCCATCGTGACTCGTGCAGGATCGAACTCTCAAATTGTGTTACGGAACAGCGACTTCGCACGTTTTTCGAGAAATTCGACCGTTGGATCGTCGATCCATCTCTTCCATCTCTATCTCGGTATATACCACTTCATTTCTGTCAAATTTCAACCGTTCATTCCGTCGTTTACTATGTGAATTTCGGCCACCAAGTTGACCCTTTAAATTATTATTTTTGGACAGTTTTGTAGAGCCAACTTTGTCGTCTCGTATCTTTGCCATCGCAGCTCCGTTTGGCATGCCACAAGTTTTTGTGCGCAGCTGGTATAACCCTCTTCTTGTCTCTTAAGTTTTATTTCATTGTGAGCTAGTTTGATTGGTTGAATTTGGCGCCAAAGTTGGTCGTCCAAATTCGTAATTTCTAACTTTTAAATTCGAATTTTGGACCTGGGAGTCCGGATTCCAATTCTGACACCACCAGTAGACTCGTGACATCATTCTGGCACGAAGTCATATAAAGTTTGTTAGATTTGGAGGACATGGGCCCCGATACGCATTTTGGTGCAAGGCGGACCCCACAGTCTGGATCAACGGGCCATTTTGAGATCGGCTCATCGGAATCCAATTATGGATATACCATTGACTTCGTATCATCATTCTAGACTCGTTGACATATAATTTTCTGAGATTTGTGGACATTGGCTCCGACACACATTTTCGTACAAATCGGATACCAATATCCAGGTTAACGGACCATTTTGAGATCGGCTTATCGGAATCCAATTATGGATATACTATTGAGTTTGTATCGTCATTCTGGACTCGTTGACATATAATTTGCTGAGTTTTGTGGACATTGGGTCCGTCACGTATTTTCGTGCAAATCAGATACCAATATATAGGTCAACGGGCCATTTTGAGATCGGGTCATCGGAATCCAATTCCGGATATACCGTTTAGTTCGTATCGTCATTCTCGATTCGTGGACATATATTTTGCTAGGTTATGAGGACTTTTATACTGGTACTATTCTAGCTATTTTGACCATTATGGACACATTGGTGATGTTTGTTTTATCATCCGACAACATCTGTAGACTTTGCCCTATCTATCACTATTTGTTATAATCCTTCTCTTTTTGGTTCGTATTTTGATATCCGTGCATCAAAATTGAGATCCGTCGATTCCATTGATTTTATATCACTGAAATTGACCAGTTGTCTATGTGGATGATTATAGAGATTATCTTTGACCTAGTTGAAACCAGTGTTGACTAGGAGTTGACCAGAGTTGACCAATTGATCACACTACAACAAAAAAGTATTTTAACGACATTCGAAAAGTGTCGTTAATGACTTTCCATGGCACTTTTTTGGTGCTGTCTAGGGGGGGTGTCATAGAAATATTTTTTCCTTCAACGACACTACAAAAGTGTCATGTAATAACTTTATGACGACACTTTTTGAATGTCGTGTAATGCTTAATTCACAGCATTGTATTGGTGCCATCTTAACATCCTTCAAAGACATCTAACAAATATCGTAAAAATTATGACACTTTATAAGTGTCATCTGCAAGCATTCAATGGCAGTTAATAAATGTCATGGATAAATTTTTATGGCACTTTTTTATGTGTCATGTGAATATTTTAGTCAAGGCACTTTACTAGTGTCAGCTTAACATGTATCGTCAAAATACAACACCTTATAAATGTCATCTAAAGTCACTCAATGACATTTAATAAATGTCATAAATATTAATTATAGCACTTTTATGTATCATGTAGACCGAGTTCAACGGTAAATTTTAAATGCTTTCAAAACATCATCAATATATATAACCAAATTCAACCATGATCACAAATAATTAACCAAAAGTAATATATTTAAAAACTTCAACCCATATAAATGTTAATGAAAAGTTACAAGAATATAGTATTCAACTTATTTGAGACTAACAAAGTCTATTACATAATATGTAAGAGTTCTTCTAATACTACTTCTTAGCATCCTCATCTGATTTAGGATCATGCCTTGAGAACCACATTAAATGGGCAAATGTGGATTTCTGTCATAAAGAACCTGAAAAAGAAAGAAATTGTTCAACTTATTAGTCATTAGATGAAATTGCAAGGAATTAGAAAGAAAGTAAGCATCTTACATAACACAACACAATACATTTGAATCAGCTAATACCAAAAACTGTAGTTTAGAGGCTTAACTCCAACTACCCCCAACTTTATTTTCAAAACTCTAGCAGATGCAATTCAGATTACCTAGTGGATGTCTAGACCTATAGAATAACCAAGGGACATGCCAACTGTATGTTGCTTATGCATCCACCATATAGTTAGATTAAATACACAATTATTCACTGCCTCACTGGGTCTCCACCCGAGGACTAGTACAAGGACTGTATGTTGCTTATGCATCCACCATATATTTAGATTAAATATACAATCACTCAACTTTTTTAACAAACTCTTCCAACAACAAGCAGATAGCAGTGCTAGAATTTATTAAGCAGTTTATGGAATCGACAAACTGAGAAATCTTACAGCTAATATCTTGATGGAAAACATCTTTAGAACAATAGTAAAAGTTATCATGAAGGATAGGATTGCTAGAGGCTTTCCTTTTGTGCTTACTGCTCGAAGAAAACTTTATAGAGAAGTCTGTCATTGACACATCCTCTTTATTGTTTAGCTCATCAGATGAACAGTAGCGGTTGGGTGTTCGATTGTGCGGTGCAATGTCAGATAGAGAAGAAAGATCATTCATCATATCAAGCCAAAAAAGTAAAACCGACTGGTACAAGGATTCAAGAACTGAATACATACATTAAGATACTATTGGGAATCCCTAACGTCTCAAGGACAAAATGCAGGTTTCCCTCCATCACTTAATTGGTGATATTGAGGGGTGTTTTCTTCTGTAAATACAAAAATTGCATTTTTCTTAGTAAAAAGTAGAAGTATGCTGATTGTTTTGGTTCATTATAACGATAAATTATAAAATCCTCAAAATTTGGGGGCTTGTCTGCAAATTAAGTTGGCAGAACTGGAAACCTCAAATAGTAAGAAGTTATAACCTCACATAAGTAGTGTTAATGTAGTCTGAACTGGAATATTGTTTCTAGACATGGTGTAATTGTGTTGATCTAAATGATATATAGTAAGAAATAATGACCAAATTATGTGTTTATATAGCCTTCTATACTGTAATATGATCAAAAGTGCTAGATTATTAGAAACTGTTAAAAATTCTAAAATTGTGGCCATGTAGCCTTCTATTTTGCAATATAATACCTAAGTGCCAGATTACCAGAGACTGCATGTGTCTAGTAAAATAAGTAATCGCCAGAAGAGGGCAAATTAAGCCACCCACCAGAAATAACACTTTAATAAACATAGGAGTACCTTTGATAAATATGGTACCCCTCCCTCCATAAAAAACCTGTCTTGGTGGCAGTACAATTAAACTTTTCGAGCATGCCACATCAGTACCGCGTATCCTGGAATTAGCATCTGGAGAGGAGCAACAGACTTGTGTCAATTTGTGGTGCCATTATATAGAGAGTTGCTTGGTGCAAATATTTCTGAGCAAATACTATCTCTGGGTAAGAGAGATTTTTTGTCTCTTGTAGAAATTTACAGAGTTTCGGTGATCTTGAGAACTTCATTGAAGCTTTGTAAGCCATGGCTGCTACCAAATCGGGAGGGTAGCTCAAGAGAGTTACTAACTAGTTTAGATAATTATGCTGAGGCTTTGACAACAAACCCTGGTTTGGGGAACCTCACATAAACATTCAAAGTAAGCCTGCACAATTTATATTATTGCCAAACATGACAAAACAGAACAAACAACAGCAACAGAACAAAATGAAGCAACTAATGTAACAAATATTTCAAATTAATAGGTAAATTGAAAGCTTTTTGTTAAAAGCAGTCGATAGGGAAGCTAAGTCTAGTTGCCTCTACTTCTCAGTTTGGGCAGACTTAAGAGTAATCCCTATAGCATGAGCATATTTTCCCTTGCACCAATAAGTTCCACAAATATTTTGTTCATCAGTTAGTTAAGTTAGGAGAAGAGTATCAAACATGTAACTGTACTAATATATTTTTCCTCTTCTGGTTAGGTGTTAATTGAAGCTTTTCTCCATGTGCCAATGTGGATTTTACCTATATAGCATAGCTGCTATTAGTACAGGAAACTAGGTGGAAGGATTCCACTATAATGATGTGTCATCACATAGTAACTTCTTTTTTGATTGGATACTCCTTCCTCGATCACCAAACAGGGTTTTTTAATGCAGTTATTTGATTCTTCCCATTCAAGATTGTATTCTTATTTTAATGTTTATATGACTTAGAGATGATTGTGGAGGGTTCAGGTGAATATAATGCCAGTGAACATGAGAATTGGGGCATATGTTATATATTATTACTAAGTGCTCACTTTTTTTTCCTGAGAGCCTGTATTCATTTCTCATATTCCCAAGTTATGGAAATTCAGGCCTGGTCGTTAACATTTTTATATGTGTTTACTGTTTAGTCCATATTATTACATTTACACAGTACCTGTTAAGTTAGTGACCTTGTATTGGCTATAATAGTGAGTATATCGACTAGTATCCATGTCAGATTTATGGTTTCATGTGGAACTGTGTTTGATAGAAACCTTTCATCTCATGCTTTTTGCACTTAACATTTTAGGGAAGTTTCCCCTCAGTTTCATGCAATAAACACTATAAGTTTCACAAATATTTGCCATTGCACCAAAATGCAAGATTATATTCTTATATTATGCTAACATCCCTGGCAAGTCTGAGTCCACATTAAAAGTGCAACAAATTCTAAAGGTGTGACAGTTGTGCAAATTGCATACCAATATTAGGAGAGAGAAAATTCTGTCGTACCTTAAACAGTTTTCAATTTCTGACCTTCGACATTACCACAGAAGCAAGTTTTACCAGTCGAGAAATTGACAACCTTTTGTAATGTGATTTTTCTTTACTGACACATTGATTCTGCATGTAACAAAAATTATATTAAGAAGAGGCTATTATCATACTTGATTACATATAAAGATAGGTACGTATGAACCTGATAAATTGGGCAGGTCCTTTCATAGTTATGAACATGCCCATAGAAAACAATGTCCACAGAAAACAATCATGCTCAGTATCAGCTATACAGAACTGGAACATACCAAAATCTGTAGAATACCTGGCAGTAAAGTATCATGATTTAGACCATATAAAGGCTTAAAGCTTTAAACCATATAGCTCAGGTTGGTACTGTAAACCACAGATGTGCGTGCAGGAGCGCCTAAAAGAAAGAACCGTACAAAAAAGTATCAAATCAAGATAAATAACAAAGTAACAAGTGCAAATCCTTAGTATCTTATCTATAAGGTGTTTCTCAAGTGTTATATAGTAGATATCTATAGGGTACTTATGAAGTATGCCCGGTCAAACTAGAACTGTTTTTAAAATATAAAAACCTGGTGTAATTAGAGAAAAGTATAAATTATGTATACATACTGCATATATCATTACGATTGAATGTTAGTATGCCAGCTGGTGAGCGAGTCTGATGTCGATTATTCAATCCCCATTCGACAAAGGGAGGTGCCTCATCTATATCATACCACTAGTCCAATTCACAGCCATCTATAGCACAAACAATGGAAGAACCATCACATCCTCTCATAGGATTGAATAAAAAAAATCCTATACCATTAACTAACAAACTACTACAATGATCATAAAAACTATGGCCATATCTAATAATGGTCTAAGTTCAAATAACAAGTGAATTGAAGCTTAATGGAGTTGCCATGAAATATGGTATTTTCAATTAAAAAGGGAATTTTAAGACATTAAATTTGAATTCTTCCATAAGAGCAAATCTAAAATAAGATATACATAAGTGAGAGGTGGTTAAGAGAATTAGTACCTCATTCCATGTTTTTTCCTGTGAAAGTCGTGGATAAACAGGCGCCTTTGGATTCGTAAAAGGTACTATATTTGATACCGCAATGAGCTTTGGCTGCACGAGCCCAATATTATTTATATATCGCACAAACAAATCCACATCCATAGTTAAATAGATTGTATTATTTTCGGTGGCATAAGGCCAAAAATATTATCATTTAGGATAAGTGAAAGATGAATAGAAAATAATCAATTTATTTGGAAATAAAAGATAGCTTAAAGGAAGAAGACGTCGAATATCAAAAAATGCTAAGAAGAGAAATGGACTTAAAAATCTTAGGAACATCATGTAGAAATATAATTCAATTAAAAGATAGAAGAAGAAATAATACTAATATCAATATAGAGGGTACAACAAAAATAGTTTATTTTGTGAAGAAATGGAACAAGTTATAGTCTTGCAGTAACGGAAGTTGGTTCCATGTTTTTTAAATACTTGGAAAACTCCTAACAATTAAACAATCCCTATAATTTTTGAATTTTGTATTTCATGTATTTTGAAGTTGGCAGGTATTGGTTAAATGCTGGAAAAAAGTTTCCTTCTAACGAAAGAAGATAACAAAATATGGATTTGTGCTCGACTTGGATATGTAATTGATCCTCGACTTGACAAGGGGTTCCTTTTTAAGTTTTAAGTCATATTGGCCAGCCCTAATATTGTGCCTCAATTTGGTTGCTCTTTCCTTGTGGTCGACCAACCCAGCATGTTGTATTGTATTTGTGCTCATACATGGTTTATGATATAGACTCAATCTAACTTCAAGAAAATTGGATAAAATTAGGGAAAAAAATAAACAATATTGAAGAGTGCATTACTTGAATTTTGCAAGAGAAAACTCCAATCCAATCATCGTGTGAAGCATTCAGACTTTGAATCTATACATTTATCCATGCAAGATCTTCTCCTTTTAAATAATCAAAACAAAACATAATAAACATAGTGCTTGAATAGAGACGCCAACGCCGTGATAACCTTTGACCCAAATTAGCAAGTATCAGTAACGGATTTGACTGTCATCAACATCGTGATATGTTTCAATAGAGGCGTCTAGTGATTAGTTTGGGTGGATGCAGGTGGTGAGGTTTGTACTACTGGACACAATAAGGAGGCTACCCCAGAAATGTGGTGCCCAAAGATAAATTCTGCCTGGACTGAAGCCTACAATCTGCTGGTTGCAGCTATTCAGCAGGAGATGAAGCCCACACCTTCCTCTTAGGCTCTTATATGTAACAAACAATGGTTCCCTATAAAATAAAATGATGTGATGATTCAAAGCAATTGTATATGTGCATTAGCATAGCACAAGTTCGAGCACTCACAATGTATTAGGATCTCTTTAGTTCAAGATAATCACTACAACAAAAAAGTATTTTAATGACATTTTTAGGGTTGAATTGGAGGCTAGACACTTGGCAATTATGATAGATGTTGCTTATGAGCTGATGGCTTCGGGCTTGGCTCTACCAATAATGGTAGATCTCCTTGAAGTGAAGTCATTACTGTCCAGTAAGTTTTATAATAACAATTCATGTTAATTATAGGCAAGGTTCAAAGCATGAACAAATCAACTTTTGATGCTGGCACATTGTTGCATTTAACAATATTTCCCTAAGTTTGTGTTTGTGCAGACAAAAGAGGAAACATTTGTCTGTGGCCTCTCAGAAGAATTGTATGCTTTCCTTATTGACAGAGTTTGGAACTTCCTAATTCCTATACCAATTGAAGACTTGCGTAAGTAGATCTTATATACCAAAAGTAGGTGCAGTTTCTGTGTCGTCGTATCGATTATTGACTCATGCCGCATTCGTGTCGGTGTTATAACGCAGAAGATAAGGAATAGGACAGAAAGTGGCTCGCCTGTTGCACATATCGTCGACGGTGAGCTTGAAAATCCCCTCCCCGGTGTTCTTGAGCGTGCGCCTTAGGTCCCCGTCCGTGAACGTCCCCACCAGCCGGTTCCCCTTGTCCACCACAGGCAGGCACCCGCACCCCTTGCTCGTGAGCTCCGTGAGCTGGTCCATAATCATGTCCCCCTCCCTGCACAGCGGCACCTCCCTATTCCTCTTCATCACGTCCCTCACCTTGAAAATTAGGCTCTTTCCGATCCTTCGGCTGGGTGGTTCACCGCTTACTCGTCCCTGGTGAGCTTCCTCGTGCATGATCGCCGCGATGATGGTATCGCCGAAGAGCATCTGGACGGCAGTGGAGGTGACGGGCAAGTCCGAAGGGGCAGGCCTCGTACTGGAGGGGGAGGTGGACGTTGGAGTCGCCGAGGGAGGCGGGGGGTTGTCGAGGACGGAGGTGAGGGAGAGGATGGTGGCGCCCTTGGCACGGGCGCAGGGGGTGAGGGTGGGGAGCTCGGCGGAGGAGCCGAACTTGGAGAAAAGGATCAGGAGGTCGCCGGGGCGGAGGGATCCGAGGTCACCGTGGAGGGCGTCGACAGGGAGAGGAAGGAGGAGCACTGGGGGTCGCTGAGGGAGGTGAGGGTCCGGGAGAGCTCCTGGGCGACGAAGCCAGACTTTCTGATGCCGGTGAAGAAGACGACGCCGGGGGCAGAGAGGAGGGCGTCGGCGACCCCTTGCCGTCCAACATTCGAGAGAGCAGTAGAGGAAGAAGAGAGAGAAAACAAGAAAAGAAATGAAAGAAAGGAGAGGAAAAACCTTCCTATCGTCTGCTTTACCCCAATTTTTTTAGCGGCTAAAATTGAAATTTTTCGGTAGTAGCGGGCGGGAGCGTAAAAAAAATTGTGGAAAATGAAATTTGAGACAACACTTTTGAAGTGTTGTATTTTGATATATAACATTATACGTCACTTTTCAGGTGTTGTATTTAGATATGATATTATACGACATTCTTAAGTGTCCTTAAAAGTGTTGTTGAATTTATGTTTACGACATTTTTAAAAAGGTGTCGTAGACTATGATAAATACTCAATTACAACGACATATTTTAATAAAGTGTCATCACTGCAAAAAATTTACGACACTTATTTAGAAAGTGTCATAAAAAAGTGTCGTTATTAATATATTTTGTTGTAGTGTGACCAAAGTCAACTGTAAGTCAACCTTTGACCCAGCTTGACTTCGTTGACTGAGTTTGACCTAGAATAGGCCTAGATGCATAGAATTAATGTATTTATATATATAGTTTACTCTAGAACACTAAGTAACCCTGTAAATTCATGTTAGGTCTCTGTGACGTCAGTTCAGGCATAGACCCCCCACTTATTGATCAGGACAGCAGGCGAGTACATTCTCTGATAGTTTTCATTGTCATGATATCTGCTATATTCGATTCAGTTGTAGTATTTTACATGATTTCCGACACGATGGTACATGGACTAGTATACGTCGGATCTTGTCATGAGATGTCATTCCTGGGTTACCATGGTATATTGGTACATTGTTCGATCTTATTTTACTTGTATTTGTATAGATGCTGATTCCTAAGGGGATTTGCTACCCTCTTAGAGAATTCTGCATCATGACGTGACATGTCCTGATACATTATACTATTCAGGAATAGAAAGTTATTATAGGTTATGTGATCAATACCCCCATGTCACTATTCTTGTGCTTGCGTCACGCTCACTACACGTAGGGTGTAATGAGATCTTATATTTCTTGTGCTCGCTTTCCATGTTGGCTGGCTTGACCTTTCTTGAGATTTTCCAGTGATAGTCGGGCCAAATGGAATAGTCTGATCTTGACCCAAGCCGATCACATAATGCTATAATATCTCAAGGTACTATTTATATTTACATTATACATCAGATATTACTGTACTGTTCTATATTCCAGTATTTCATACCCGGACATGATATCCAGTTTTACATATACTACTTTATTTCCAGTCTTGATATTTCATCTTGTATTTCACTGTAATTGTCTTTTATAGAATTTGTCAATTCATGTGGAACTGCTATTAGTTTATGTACTCGTTTCCATCCTGACTGGATACGTTGACAATATTTTAGGAGTTGTTATACCCTCATTATTGGACTACAGGATGTTGCTAGCCGAGGTAGTTTCAATATTCTTTCACCGTGAGTTGCCTCCCATGAGTGCTAGGCCTAGTAGTTATTTAGTTTTGTCATTGTTTTTCTTCCGTTTCATTCTTGTCTCTTATGATCCTTGTAGATAATAGTTGTTCTAGTGATATTGTTATTATTTCTTGTCTTATCTTCCTTAGCTTTGGTGTTATGATATGAGTACCTTTATAGTTATGGATCTTTATATGTTGTAGTTAGTATCGGGTACTTGACAGCGCTCTACCGTCGATACTGCAGCGTAGGCTGGACGTGGTCCATGTATTCGTACCCGTATATCCGAGTGCGGGTCGTGACAATAATAGTCTACTAGTTGTAACCAATCACATAACAGTTGTAAGAAGGGAGAACCTTCGAGTATCCAATGTGGAACAAAGTAACCTAGTATCCAATATGGAACAAAAGAAACTTACATATAACTAATACTACTTAACAACTCTTAACACTCCACCTGAATGGGAGTAGAAACCCTAAGAAATAAAGCTCTTTTTATAGAAGATAAAGGAAAGAAAGTTTTCCTAGGCATATGGGAACGAGCAAAATTTGAGGCTGGTCGTACATATACACCGGTCCAGGTCCAAGTCTGACAATAGCTCTCTCGAGCACAAACCCATACATTGTCCGGACCCAAGCTTTCCCATGCTACAACCACATGAGCCCCCTTCTATGTTTTGGTCTAGAGATAAAATCACATGACCCGCGTGCGATGTTAGGAATAGCCACAATAATCTCAATACAGATGACAAGGGATCTTGGCTTCTCTTATCCCCTTTTTCATTAACTTATGGAACATGAAAACAAGAGAAAAAGATCCTGGAGATCACAGTTTTTAATACTAAAAACTGAACAAGAAAAAAAATCTAAAAACTTAAAAACGTTTCTACAAATAACCTTCTCAATCTTCTATGCTTACTGCTATATAAAGGAAAAATGGCATCATAGCAACAAATCAACAGGGTAGTAGCTGGAAAACCTCCTACGAACTGAAGAAAGGCCACTTCGGTCATTTAATATAGTTGGACAAGGATATAAGCTCTCCCCATAAATTTAAGTTCTACAATACTTCATCAAATATCTAAAGGACTTATAGCACAAATGCATTTATAAGTATACACTAGGAACATACATCTAACAGTCAACATAATTGGACAAAAATGAATGAGTTTCTTCACCAAGTTTTTGTGATGAAGAAGTGCAGGAGAAGCAGAGGCGCGAGGAGGAAAAATCTTGGAGCCATTGTGTGCCACAGAAATGATATATGTATATTGTTTTTGGAACCAGGTAATTTGTTTCTGGAATCGCTCCCACTGGGATTCGAACTCCCACTGGGAATCGCTCCCACTGGGATTCGAACTCCTGACCACTCGGGCCGCATGCATCTCTCTTAACCACTAGGCTAGAGGTCATTTGCAAATGATATATATATATATATATATATATATATATATATATATATATATATATATATATTAGAACCAGGTAAAAAAAAAAAAAATATATATATATATATATATATATATATATATATATATATATATATATATATATATATATATATATATATATATATATATATATATTGGAACCAGGTAAATTGTTTTTTGAATCGCTCCCACTGGGATTCGAACTCTTGACCACTCGGACCGAATGCATCTCACTTAACCACTATATATTTTTTTTTTTGAAGCAATGGGTACTTGTGGCGAACTCGCCTCCACTGGGGCTCGAACTCCCGACCACTTGGGCCGCATGCATCTCTCTTAACCACTATGCTAGAGGTCATTTGACTCTTAACCACTATATATATATATATATATATATATGTGTGTGTGTGTGTGTGTGTGTGTGTGTGTGTGTGTGTGTGTGTGTGTGTGTGCGCGCGCGCGCGCGCGCAAGTGTTAGATTATGTGTGTGTGTGTGTGTGTGTGTGTGTGTGTGTGTGTGTGTGTGCGCGCGTGCAAGTGTTAGATAGATAGATTTTGACTTTTCACTAATTCAGTAGTGTGGACACATAGATTGGGAATCAACAAACATACCTGACTATATGTGTAGGAAAAGGATATGCAAGTTCCTTTATATCGACTTAAGTATTTCTTCGAAAGACTAAGAATGAAGGATGCTTAAGTGGAAGAATTCTGCAGAATAGGCATATTCTTGGTCCATCCTCTTTTTAAAGAAAGCATATACCTTTCTTTTTCTTTTCTTTTTTTTTAGGCTGATGGATCTACTCATTCTAAATATTATACCATTTGACTAATACATATTAAACCTGATTTGACCAAGTGGTCAAATGCTTAGACGCAAACCCTAATTAACTTACCAACGCTACACAATTACCTGACTCGTCAATACGTCCAACCAAAGGGTGTATTTTTATGCAGTATACGTTCTTCGAAACAAAAACGAAAATTCCTTGGACATTTTTGTTCTTTCCTTGTAAAGTTTAGAAACTTTGTGCATCAAACATAAATGTTGTGAACAAAAATTTCTATGTAAAATAATCAGTGGTGCGAGCCATAGATCCGAACCAGTCAGGACGATCAAATTGATACACAGCCGGCCACATTTAATATCATGATGACCAGCAGACTTGCTAGAATTATGTGATGTAGGCAGTTTAATCAGAGGAGCATGCAACAACCATAACAAGTTGACAATTAAATTAGCATCTTAAGAAGCTTGCAGCAACAACACTCATATAAACTTCAACAATGGAAGAACTCTATCTTTCTAACACTTTCACACACACACACACACACAAATATAAATATATATATATATATATATATATATATATATATATATATATATATATATATATATATATATATATATAGGGTCGTTCTATAATACATCCGCTGGAAATGGATGTATCGATACATCCGAAATCTGGACCGTTGGATGTTGATCCAATGGTTCGGATTGAATAATAGTGTAGAAACATCATTTAATGCTGATTTAGACTTTTGACCTGTTGGTAACTTGCTTTAGCAGATCATTCTTCACTTTAATTTTTTCAATGAACACCCTAAATTAACTCATATTTACTCTCTCAAAAGTCCATCCAATTTAATATTTCATTTTTTTTTTTGGTTACAGGCCGTCGTGGTGGTGGTGTTGGTGGTTGTGGTGGAAAGAGAAACAGAGATAAAGATGGAAATAAGAATCGGTCCGGATCGCGTCGAACGTCGTCGAGCCCTCCTAGAACAACGAGGAGTACCAGCTGCGCTGTGAAGAATCGGTTCGCTTCGCGTCGGACATAGTCGAAACCTCCTCGAACAAGAAGTACTAGCGGTGCCGCTCTAATTTTACTGTCCATGCCATTGTCTGAAATTTTAATTTTCATTTAACAATTTAATATTTTGTTAATAAAGCTACATGTCACGGTGGTGGTGGTGAACTGAGGAAACCTGCTTCTGAGGTCGGGCGGATCATCTTGTCACATATTTTTAAAAAAAAATATGTATTGATCGGACGAATTTTTTTTACTTTTCTAATGATAATATTTTCGAAGAGAATATTTTATTTGGACGGTGAATGGCCATTCTCTTTGCTTTTAACACGGAGAATGGCCATTCTCTTTGCTTTTAACACGAAGAATGGACGGAGAATGGCCATTCTCTTTGCTTTTAACACGGTGAATGGACGGAGAATGGCCATTCTGTTTGCTTTCCACACGGCGAATGGACGGAGAATGGCTGTTTTCTTTGTTTTTAACACGGAGAATGGCCATGCTCAAGGAGAATGACCATTCTCTGTTACTTTAACATGGAGAATGGCCATTCTCCGTTCTTTGAAAACGGAGAACGGACACTCTCTGTGCTTTTAACAAAGTATGGTACATTTAGGACTGGAAATGTTCAAGTATCTCATATTTTTTTCACCAAATATTTACAGTATTTTTAATATCATTTACCATAGTACATTCATTTTATATTAAATTATTTTCAAGATAATCCGAATATCATTTTATCAGGCTTCCACTGTATGGCTGAACAAAATTTTTTGCGAATGTTTGAATATAATTAACCTACTATCAAAGAGAATTTTTCTTATATTACATTATGCCTTACACTGGCATCGACTTCATACTGATGGCATCGATGTACTGATGGCAATAACAAAGGATGAACATGCAGGATTACAATTATGTTTCCGCAATAACAAGGGATGAACAGGCAGGATTACAATTTTGCTTCAGCAATAACAAGGGATGAACAGGCACTGGCATCGAATTCATACTGATGGCATCGATGTAATAATTTTTTACAGAAAGCAAAACACATTACAATCAAATAAAGTTTCAGTGATCCCAGGAATGCATCCGTAATGAGGCCACCTGTAAACCCTAGCAATGTACCCAGGACTCACGAATCTGTGATGGGCATCTGCAAATCAAAGGAATACACCAAAATATCAATATCATCTATGAAGGCCAACTGCCAACCAAATAAACGCTTCAACCAAAAAATTATAATCAAATTAAGTATACTTTATTCCAAGTCCAATAAACTGCATAATTCACGTTACAGTAATCTGCCCAATCCACGTTAGTAATTCAACATAGAACCTGCATAATTCACAATACAATAATCCAAATAAATATCAGACCTACTCTAAATTCAAGACCATATTACATTTTCAAAACAAATTACGAACTATGCACTGAGTACAAGCGAAAAGTTTAGTCTTACAATATTTCAAACACAAAATTTAGTTTGTCCGCCATGACCAACAAATATTCAGAACAATATTACAAGTCAAATATTACTTCCAAATTGAAATAAGAGACATTCAAAACTCAAAAGATGAATCTTCATAGCCGTCTCCATCTTCTTCTTCTTGTTTCTTTTTTTTTCCTACTTCTTCTTCTTTCTCAAAATATCCTTCACCTACACCTTGAGGGACGGATGAAGAAAAATTATAGTCAGTATTGACTCACTTTATAGGTAGAAATGACATCCAGAAACATAAATAGAAGTATCAAAGTGATGGCTAGCATTAAAGTGTCAATGTGCAGTGTGTATTTTTACATAAGATTTTGGGCTAGCCCCATTTACCTTCTTCACGAGGGAAGGAAAATCTTATTCTTGGTCAGCAAATTCAACCTCTATCTGGTTAATTTTATCCAGAATCAATTTCTGGTTGTCGGATATAGTCTTCATCTCTTTGAAGACATTCTCAAAGTTTGCAGCAACAAAATTGTATAGATCATTAACCCTGTCCTTAGTGTTTTTTATTCCATAAGTTGATGGTTTTTCAGATGTTGATGGTTTGCTTGCAGCTGCTGCCCATTTTCCAAACATTCGAGTGAAGGTTAGTTTTCTCATGGGGCCTTTGTTTTTAATATAAACATCCCCTGCTAAGCTTGGGACAGAATGTTTATTAGCCATCGAGCATACAAATCCTCCGAAAGGGAGAGCTGTCCTTGCAGTTGGTTTTCCCACGAGATGCATTATTCTACTTAACATGTAGGAACCTATATCCATCCTTTTTTTCTTCCCCATATAATAAAGAAATTTTACTCTCTCGGGATGGATGGAAAACTCATGTCCAGTAGGGTTGAGTGTTTGAGATGCGTAGGCATGCAACAATTTATACAAAGTTTTTAATTGATCTTTGTATACATTTTGAGGGGTCTTGGCACCCATTGAAACACCTGTAATCTAATGAATTGCATCCGTCATGGAAACATTATCAATATCTTTCATATCAAACTCAGGAACTGGATCAAATCCATAAAATTCGTTGATGACAGCAGCATTTACCCTAATCAGTTTCCCTCTCAGAAACACCAGTGGTTGATCCTCTTCTTTTTCTTTAATTTCAGCCGGAAGATTTGAGTAAAATTCTCTTACTATTGTTTGGGAGATTTTCTCAAGACAGGATTTGTTCAGTTTCTCCAATTGATAGAATTTTAATATATCCAGGAAAGCTTCGTCTTCGACATCATCTATCTTAATTGATCTTTCAGACATAACAGCCTTTTTCTTGAAATATTTAATGTATATCTTCTTAGTTTTAGAGTCTTCAAATTTTTTTACCTCCTCTCCAGCCTGGGACTTATTTGATGATTGCTCTTCCTCTTCATTTTTCTCTTCTGATGAGGATTTAAAATCCACAGAGTACGCTGATGACTCTGTATCCGTTGCCACCTTAGCCTTCGCTTGAGTACGCCTTCAATCTTCATAAGTTGAGTCTTCTGACGACTCTGTATCGAAGATAGATTTTCTGGTCTTTGTCGAGCAATGAGTGTTTTTAGCCTTTTTTGCACGTGGCTTGGCTGCCGCCTCCGCTTTCATCGTCGCTGCCCCCGCCGCTGCTTCCGCCGCTGCCCTTTCGGCCTCTGCCCTAGCGACCATAATCTTGGTTTTCGCCGCCCTTGCAAGTTCTGCCTTTCGGGCCTGTATCGCATCCCTTCGTGGATCCTTCCCCTTCGGCGACGGTCGTTGTTTCTTCGGCGACATTTTGATTAGAAGAGGGTTTGGGAGAGGGTTTGGGTGAAGGAAGAGGGTTTGAGAGAAGAAGAGGGAAAATTCGACCGTCTTATATGACCTTGGGAAGTGGAAAAAATTAGAATAGTTTTGAGTCTTAAATTAAATTTATTACTATTATTACTAGTATAAGACGGTCAAATTTATTACTATTAAATTTAAAAAACTACTTTCCAAAATTAAATTTATTACTATTATTACTAGTATATATCCATGTGAAATTACTACATAAACCTTTGGAATTTTGAGACCTTAATTTAAAAAAAATTCTTTTCCAAAATTAAATTTATTACTATTATTACTAGTATATATCCACGTGTTCCGTATAAATTATTGAAAAATTTGGCAGAAAAAACGTGGTGGAAACATATTTATTTAAAAAAATTTGACAACATATTTAAGAATGTGAAGTTTAAGACTCAATATTTCCATTTTAGGAATATTTGATTAAATTTTTGAAAATAAGAAGACTATGTACTTGAAAAGAGTAAAATTGAAACACTCAATGTTGTCCTCTATTTTACTTTGTAATCATATTTAAGATGGATTTGACGGCAAGATTGACGCTGGCAGCATAATCAATTCTATGACGTAACAAGTCATTGATGGAGATATCGTCGCTGATATATTGATTTGACGTAACAAGATTTGTTAATTATAAAGAGCAATGCTATAGTTAGCAAATGGGTGTAAGTTGTAAGAAGGTTGTAAAAGTTTGAACGTAGCCGAAACCAAATTGAGTTAACAAAATATTATATTTCATTAAATCCCAGCTTCGTCGCCGGAACATTCTCCAGAGAAGTATACAAGAGGAGGACAAAAAACTGTAAAAAACGAAAAAAAAAAGTGTCTAGCCCTCACTGGCCTCCCGGAGGATCTCCGCAAAGTCCTGCAGGGTGCGCACACCCGTCCTATGGCACAGGCGGCGAAACGCTTCCCTCTTCTCCAGAGAATCCCGTTCCTCCGGAGTGATCGGCAACAGGTCAAAGTTTGGCGCCTGATGAAGAGGTCGAACGATGACCTCCAGTGACAACCCGCAGGAGGTCAGAAAGTTCGCAGCCGCTGCCAGCCAGTCATGGGCCGGAGGCGGCGCAGAGGGTGCTCCATGCGAAGAGGCTCGGCGACGACTAGAAGAAGGCTCTGGCAATGGTTCCCAACCAGATGATCTTTTTGGAGCCATGTTAAATGTGCAACCTACTCAGATGAATGGGGACCCCTATGTATATATACACGTTCCTAACCGACTCTTCTTATTCCTTATTGGAAGTTGGGATATAATGTTAAAGTTACAACCAAATGCTTACAACACTCTTACAACCTTCACCCATTGCTGACATGTGGGCCATGGCCCACATGTCATCAATGGGTGAAGGTTGTAAGAGTGTTGTAAGCAAGCATTTGGTAGTAGACTTAGCATTATTGATGTCTTATTCCAGGCTTAGTTGGTTGTGCTGTTTGGCTTTTACATGGAAGGCCTAGGTTCGAGTCTGGTGTTTGGGTTCTGTAGAAATTTTCTATTGTTAACATTTTTTGGGTGCTATTATATGCTTTTAACTTAGTATGGAACAATTTTTGGGACTGTTAATGGCCATTCTCCGTTCCTCTAACACGGAGAATGGTACATTTAGGACGGAGGTAGGACGGAGAATTGTACATTTAGGACGTCGAATGGTACATTTAGGACGGAGAATGGTACATTTAGGAATGTTCTGTAGGGTTGTGAATTTTAAATAGTTTGGCTGTTTAGTTTTGTTTTGAATCTATATAAATTGGTTTTGAAGGCTCGTGAATATGAATTAGTTTGGCTGTTTGGCTGTTAATGGTCATTCTCCATTTCTCTAACACGGAGAATGGTAAATTTAGGATGGAGAATTGTACATTTAGGACGGCGAATGGTACATTAGGACGGAGAATGGTAAATGTAGGACGGAGAATGATAGATGTAGGACGGAGAATGGTCCATATAGGACGAAGAATGGTACATTTAGGACTGTTCTGTAGGGTTGTGAATTTTAAATAGTTTGGCTGTTTAGTTTTGAATTGAATCTATATAAATTGGTTTTGAAGGCTATGAATTAGTTTGGCTGTTTGGCTGTTAATGGCCATTCTCCGTTCCTCTAACACGGAGAATGGTATATCTAGGACGGAGAATTGTACATTTAGGACGGCGAATGGTACATTAGGACGGAGAATGCGGAATGTAGGACGGAGAATGATACATGTAGGACGGAGAATGGTCCATATAGGACGGAGAATTCATTTTGAATAAGGTAAAATCTGTATTGGGAAATGGTGAAATCTCTTGGATATGATTACACTGAGATGTTGTATTAATGGTAAAATCTGTGTTGGGAAATGTCGAAATCTCAGAAGTAAGCCGTCTTAGGCGTCATTATATCACAGTCCATTTTATTTATAAAAAAAATAATCATGTTAAAAATTAGTATTAACAAAAGTAAAATTTGCTCAAAATGGAGAATCGAACTCATAAAAAATATCTTGTATGTAGACTAGTAAAAAATATATACTCCCTCCGTCCCAAAAATATAGTCTCACTTTCCTTTTTGGTTTGTCCCATATTATAGCCCATTTCTTTTTATATAATGGATCTTTGTGGAGTAATTTACAATTTTAGCCTTATTTAAACTGCAATTATATCAAGATAAACTCTACAATTCTCTATACATTTAAGAGTTGTATTTTGAAAATATACTTGAGCTCTAATGATGGATACTGAAAAGACAATTTAGTTTATATTGCCTCCAAAATTCAAACTAAAATTTGCCAAAATATTGTCTCCAAAGTTTAATTTACATAGTAGAATGTGATATCATTAAATAAATCCAATTAGAGATTTAATGGCATTCATTAACCCAATTAGAGATCACAATAAGTACAAAAGCAAAATTCAAAACTTCTATAAGGGGCAAATTGGAGAGATTTTGTTTTGTTGGACATATTAATTGGATTTTCTTAATCTTGGTGAAAATAGAAATAGGACTATATTTTTGGGACGGAGGGAGTATAAAGAAATGCATGCATGCATGCATGCTAATATTTTCACCATTCACCCCAGGAATGATAGAACATATCTAAATCATTATACCACTCGTACACAGGTTCTCCTGGTACTGGGATTACATTATCAAAGGATTTTTTAAACGTCTGAATTGAATAACAAATTTTCCAGAGTTCGTCGTCGAAGATCACGTTGAAGCACCCACGTATGTCGAGCAGGCGAAGACCCTTACAGTTGCATATGATAGATCGCAGCGTGTCTCCATTGAACATGCCGAATCCCATATGTAGGTGCTCGAGACGCGGCATCGTATCAGCCATGGCCTTTCCCTCCGCCTCGTTTTTCGTGTCCAGCACGAACATGTTCCTGAGCATGAAATCCGGAGGGGGCATGTTCCTACTCAGCTTGACCAGACGGCGGCAATAATTTCCGGCGGAAATTATTCCAGTCGACGTGATGTAGAGGCAGTAGCTAATGTCGAGTTCTTCCAGCACAGGGAGAAACTCCAAGTGTCTCACGAAAGTTTCATCACTCACGTCGCACTTCGGAATGTGCAGAACCCTTAGAAATTTCCCACTGTATTATAAAAATGGGAAAACATCGATAGAAATTAACAAAAGTATACGTAAAATTTTGTAATAGAAAAAATAAAGTATTAGAATAAGACCAAATAAAATTTTGCATTGGCCTTAAACATGCAAAAGAGAAGGATGGTTCGTCGAGCTTGTACGCGGAGAGGGACCCTAGATGTCCCTCACTGCGAGCCACGAGCTTCATTACGGTCAAACTAATCTCAGCGGTTTGCTGGGTCCGCCGGCACCACTGTACCAAGTCGACGTTAGACCAATAGTCTAAGGGACCGTTGAGCGCCTTCCACCACGAACGGCAAACTGGGGCCACGTTGCACATTACCTCGTCCGTCGGCATCCCCGACAGTACCAGTATCATCGAGAGAATCTCGGTAGGGATGACGGCCCATCCGCTGCAGTTGATCTTGCTCCTCTCCATTGCGACTGTTCTTCTTCTTCTTTCTTTTGTTTCTCTCTAGTCGGATGGGTTATCTTCTTTGGAAAAGGCTATTTAACCCTCGTTTACGCGGGTGTATGTAACCCGCTCGTGGAGGGGTGTGACCGAACAAGTCACGAATCTATTGGAAAATAACGGTAATGCCACTGTATTAATATTAGCAATTAGTCGTTTGGGCTCCCAACATATTTGGGTGATGCCATCTCCCATTATGTGGCATCTGACATGGCAGATGACATAACAGCTGACATGGCAAATTTTAACCCCAAAAATTAATTACCTAATTTTTTTTAATGTTAATGTTAATGTCAATATTAATATTAATGTTAATGCTAATGCTAATGTTAATGTTAATATTAATGTTAATATTAATCAATGTTAATTTAATATTAAATTATTTATTTACTATTAATGTTCATTTTAATATTAATTTTATTGTTAAATTTTGCCATGTCAGCTGTCATGTTAGCAACCATGTCATATGCCACATAATGGAAGATGGTATCACCCAAAAATTTTGGGAGCAAATAGCATTTTTGTAATATTAGTTTTAATTATATTGTAAATTTTAAATTAATAGAAAAGCTAATGTAGATTTAATATTAATGCTACTGTAAAAAAATTTTAATCATACCTCGATACTTACGTTTGTCGACCGAGTTACCGTCTTCATCATTATCAAGTTTTCACCCGAATCATCGTCATCGCTGGGGCGTGATGTCGTACGAGCCTGGAGTTACGCTCGTGCAAGGCAAGATAACAGATTCACAATAGTGTTTATAGCTCAAATTGATAACATAAGCAGCTGAAGGAAAACGTTACAATGGCTCTGAATAGCCCAACTCATCATGCCAATTGGCTACAACGCTCATGATCTCTCTAGCTCACAAAGGAGTACATTGTTCCATACATTATGCCTCTTTATAGCCAACAAGTAGTCTTCGGCTGAACATCTCCATGTCGCAAGTCCGAACGCTAATGTGGTAGCTCCTCTTGAACGCTAAGGACTCCATGCATCTGGAAGTCCAAGCCGAGCCCCGCCTCGAGCCGAACATTTCCTGAACTTGTCCACCACCGTGTCCCTGCGGCAGATACAGTTAGACATAATCTTAACATAAATATTGTGATCATGCTCATCTATGTCCCATTTCGCCTAGCCTGCAAGGTTAGAACTTTACATAAGAAATCATATCATTTCACTCAACTAAACAACCGTAAACTTAAACATATGCATAAGGGTGGCAGGCCCTGCGCCTGCACCCAGCGCTAATCTCAGCCCACCTGCCCTATCTATATGAAGGTCACGGTATTTCTGTCACGACCCGCACCCTGATTAGGGGCACGAGTACGTGGTTACGTCCAGCCTACGCCGCAGCTTCGGCGGTAGAACGCTGTCTAGGTCATCTATAAATACTACAACTAAACAGATAAATGTACCTGTATAGTATATACACTCCGAATGGAGGTGACATAGCAATACAGTCTCAATCACAAATATAAAACTAAGGTAGATAGTATGGAAAGGAAAATACGATATGTGTTCTGCTAGGGAGTCATGGTGCTCCCTGAACTGTAGCCGGTACACCTCTCTCCACTGCTGTCATAGCTAGCTGATGCAAGTTCTCCATGGTCTGTCGCAGCAATGATAGGCTGCGGTCGTGAGGTTGTCTAGTTCTACTATCTAACGTAACAGCGTCCCAGCCTACACCGCAGAAACGACGTAGAATGCTGTCTATTTCTACTATCTAACAACAGTTAGATATTACAACCGGTCGAGAATCTAGGGTCGTCGTCTAACCCAGCTATGGCAGTCCATTCTTGTGTATTGCTCCTTCAACCAATCCATTCCTAGGCCAAGGGACCGATTCGGCCCGCAGCAAAAGGGTCGTCGTCTAACCCAGCTATAGTCCGTGATGTCTTGACATTGCCAGTGGCCTTCACACCCTTTCACTGCTTAACAAATGCACGTGACACAGGACGGTGCTTGCTATACTTCGATAGCCCAACAAAACTCTTTTCTAATGTGTTCGTACAACGACTTGACAAGCAAGGGCTACGTCAAGCCTAGCATCGAGGGAAATACGACTTAAACTATGGGACAAGCGAATGTTAGTATTAATTGTAGTTCCAATTACATTTTAAATAAAAAAGAATGTAATTTTAACTTTAACTAGTTTGAAGTAAATGTTAAATCCAAAACTATTTTTAATTTTAGTAGTCATATTAGTTTCAATAAAATTGTAAATGTTTAAATTAACATGAATGCCACGGTATTAGAAACCTAGATAGCTGATGTTACGTTGCTCGGGGCTCGGTTAGTGTTCGTCTAAACTAGTACGTGCCAACTAGTTATTAGTAATGATAACCAAAAATTGAATTTTAAGTTTAAAATCTAGTCGAGCTCGATCCTTCCTCTTTATCCCATCTTCCACACTCTTTTTCTCTCTCTCTCTCTCTCTCTCTCTCTCGGGTTCTCTCTCACATGTTGTGTTCCTTAACGCAACAGGTCCCGTAGCATTAAATGCTCTGCATGCATTATTCTACACAATTTAATAATAAACACTGATACCATATCATTAGAAGAGCAAAGGTTGTCTTGGAAGTCGTAAAAAATTACTTTATATTGTCTTCTCAATACTTTTTTGCATTGGAGATGACTTTTTAAACTTCTTCCTCATTTGTGAATATAGCCGCCTATGCAAGTTATTGTCTTCTGCGGATCTGCCTCATGCCACATAGGATACACAATACATAACAAGACAATAGGGTTTCGTAGCATTAAATGCTGCTGCATGTGTTATCCTACAAAAGAGGGCCACGTGGAGATTGATGTTGCATGCTTCCTCATGCGTTATTAGCTACACATTTTAATAAGGCACGTACCCAGAAGACGAGAAAGTTTTATTGGAAGTTGTTTCCTTAAAATTATGCTTGCTCCTAGAATCACTCAAGATTTTTCATGAGCCATAAAAAGAGGGCCACGTGGCGGAGTTACAATGAAGACGAAAAAGTTGTGTTGTTGCCTTGCTGGAAGTTGTTTCTTCCTGAATAATGTTTTTTGTACCTCCAAATTGCACTTTCAAACTGTCCATCCTTACGTGGCAGCTGACGTGACATGTTGATCTGGCAGCTGACGTGGCAAATTTTTTTGTAAATAAAACTAAAAATAAAAATTAACATTAAAGTTAATATTCCAGATTAATATTAACATTAATATTAATATTATCGTTAACATTAACAATAATATTAATATTAACATTAACCTTAACATTAATATTAACATAAATTAATATTAACACTAAAATAACTTTGATATTAACGTTAAAGTATTATGGAGAAAATTGGGTTGTTAACTTTTTGGATTAAAATTTGCCATGTCATCAGTCATGTCAGATGACACACTATTAATTTAGGAAAATGCTAAGAAGCTCATTTATTTAACATGCCACATCAGATGGGAGGGCTATATATAGAGGGTCAATATGGAGGTACGATAATATCATTACTCTTTCTTCTTCTATTGTTTTCTGTCCTTCATTTCTTCTGCTGGTTTCTAACACACTCTATTTTCTTCAATGTCGACGTCACATGGAGAAAGTGATCGTCGTGTGGAAGATTTAGTCGATGAAGAAAGCCTCCTTTCAAGAGGACTGTCAGATGATTTGGATGATGAGCAAAGTTTGGAAGATGATAGCTTAGGAGACAGTAAAGAACAAGATGAAGACATCAACTCAAACAACGAAATGTTATTTCGCATCACCCTTTCTAATGGATTTAAGAAATGCATTATATTTTTACATCTATTTCTCATGTTTA
>JANAVB010021598.1:1408317-1523317 GCA_029216955.1 Iris pallida
TCAGTGATGGAATCGAAGTAAACATAGATGGCATCTAAGAAGAAATATACTATCTATACATACCCCATTGGTAATTCTCGTTAAAGGAGCTAAGATCTTCATCTCCCACCGAGACACATAGGTTTTGTTGCAAGATGATATTATTTCTCTAAGAAAAGAAACGAATAAATTAGGAGAAAAAACTGTTGGAATTAAATCAAAACTCATATTACTTACTCGTCAGGTCTATCATCTGCAAAAATATAGTCGTAATATCTCGAAGAAATACTAGTACAATTGCTAGGCTTCGAGGTTGAACCCCTTATTAAATTTTTGGATGGTGTGACCGGATTTATATTTCTACGCATTCTTTTAGAAGGACTGCTAAAGTCAGTTTCTTCTTCTTCTATAGCGTCCAATGCGAGATATCGGTCCAATGCTTTACTACGAGACTGTAGCTCCACGTCCTCCTCTTCGGAAGAAGATTGAACAGAAACCACCTTCACATTATTAAATGCTCTAGATGAAGATGCCTCCTTCAAAGCAGGAGATTCTTCAATCTTATCCAAACGCCGAGATAACTTCATTTGTTCAATTTTTATCTTTGCAACATCAGCTGAAATCGTCGCCAAATGTTCTTCAATCTTGCGCAACAAACGCGGAATGAAGGTTTCATTTGGATTTGGCATCCAATCTTCTACGTCTTCTACATTTCCTCCCACACGAGTAGACATCTTGAGAACAAGAAAACTATTGTATTTCAAAAAACTATTCTATGTATTTCAGAATGAATAATAGTACTATGAAACAAGAAAACTATTGTATATATAGCAAGAGAGAAGTACAAAAAGTGAGAAAGATGGAAAGACAAATAAATTTCGAGACTAGCAAACAATCTACTAGCCGTTTGATTAAGGAGGGCTCGAGGAAGATTCTACTAGCCGTTTGATTGAGGAGGGCTCGAGGAAGATTCTACTATCCGTTTGAAAATTACAAAAGGTTATCGTGATCAACTCCAATTAAGGAACTCTATAAGAGGTTTAATTCCGCTTGATTGAGGAACTCGACGAAGTCCACCGCGAACCGGAACTTCTTCTTCTTTTTTTCTTCATCTCCGTTTCTCCTTCCACCACCACCATGCCCTGTAGATTTATAACAAAAATATTAAATTGTTAGATGAAACAAAAAAACTAAATACGGAAAGATTACTAAATCAAAATCAAACAGAACACATATTCATAGAAAACATGAGATTAAAGATGAAAGTGTCACAGAAGCAACACCACAATTTTACAACAACTAAGCAGACTCTGCTAAGCAATAACAAAAATTAGGGATTGTGTCCTCCTTGGATTTAATTTACACAAAGAAGAGATTTGAGAGAACGAGCTTTTGTCGGCTTCCTTAATGTACTATTCTCCGTCCTAAATGTACCATTCTCCGTCCATTCGCCGTATTAAAAGCAAAGAGAATGGCCATTCTCCGTGTTAAAGCAAAGAGAATGGCCATTCTCCGTCCATTCGCCGTATTCACCGTCCATTCGCCGTATTAAAAGCAAAGAGAATGGCCATTCGCCGTATTCTCCGTCCATTCTCCGTCCTAAATGTACCATTCTCCGTCCATTCGCCGTATTAAAAGCAAAGAGAATGGCCATTCTCCGTCCATTGGCCGTATTCACCGTCCATTCGCCATATTAAAAGCAAAGAGAATGGCCATTCTCCGTCCATTCGCCGTATTCACCGTCCATTCGCCATATTAAAAGCAAAGAGAATGGCCATTCGCCGTATTCTCCATCCTAAATGTACCATTCTCCGTGTTAAAAGCAAAGAGAATGGCCATTTTTTGTCCAAAAAAATATTCTCCTCGAAAATATTATCTTTAGAAAAGTTAAAAAATAATCCGCCCGACCTCAGAAGTAGGTTTCCTCAGTTCACCACCACCACCATGACATGTAGCTTTATTAACAAAATATTAAATTGTTAAATGAAAAATAAAATTTCAGACAATGGCATGGGCAGTAAAATTAGAGCGGCGCCGCTGGTACTTCTCCTTGTTCGAGGAGGCCTCGACGACGTCCGACGCGAAGCGGACCGATTCTTCTCGGCGCAGCTGATACTCCTCGTTGTTCTAGGGGTGTTCGACGACGTTCGACGCGATCCGAACCGTTTCTTATTTCCTTCTTCATCTCCGTTTCTCTTTCCACCACCACCAGCACCACCACGACTACCATGGCCTGTAACCCAAAAAAAAAGGTTCAGATTAAATTGGATGGACTTTTGAGAGAGTAAATATGAGTTAATTTAGGGTGTTCATTGAAAAAATTAAAGTGAAAAACGACCTGCTAAAGCAAGTTACCAACAGGTCAAAAGTCTAAATCAGCATTAAATGATGGCTCCTGTATTATTTTATCTGAATTAAACCTGAACCGTTGGATTAACATCCAACGGTCCAGATTTCGGATGTATCGATACATCCATTTCCAGCGGATGTATTGTAGAATTTTCCATATATATATATATATATATATATATATATATATATTTGTGTGTGTGTGTGTGAATACACACACACTTCAGTTGTCGACACAAAAAATAATCGAACAAGGGAAAGAACAAACCTTCTCGGTTACCACACTTCCATTACTGCCATCATTTATAGTTTCAGTGGGTAACTCAAATCTTCTTTGACAAAATCAACACTAGCCTGCAAACCATAAAAATCTATGAATATATGTATACTTTAAAAAGAAATGACAAGCAATTATATTTGTTGACAACATTGCCTATTTTAAATTTGCCAACTTGGCACAGATGTCAGAAAGTGGGCGGTTAACCATAGTTTGTTAACTAACCCAGATATATGCAAAAGTCACTATATAGTTTCTTCTGTTTACCAATAATTTGAAGAAATATTTGCAACAAAACTGAAACATCAAGGGCTTTTAAATAGTTAATTAGCATGTGTTTTCTTCATGTTTGTTGGTTCATCATTACATATATACTTGATGAAATTATCGAAAAACATAAGGTGCCATTAAAAAGCCAAGCTTACAAAATTCCCTTGAACAATATTCCACTCGTTTTATTGAGTTGGAACATGAGATTTTTTTCACAATATCTTAAGTCTCAACAGAACAGTTTAAGTGAGAGGTGGAAAGCACACAAATTTTATCATATATGGAAACCAGAGGTGAAAGTAAATAGATAAAAGTATAAGAAGGCTAAACTTGACATTTTTATATAGTAAGTCAGTCGAATTTACATATGATCTTAATCCCTAAAACTCATGATATACAAGTTATACGACCCTAGTAAATTGACTTATAAGCATATAGATTGACTAATTATGTTATCAGTTCAAAATGATATTGTATGGAATACTAATACAACATCTATTCACAGAACATAATACTTCTCCAAACAATTTATAAGCAAATTTCAAATTGCTTCAAATATATGAGATAATTCACCTCCAAGTTGAAGCCATCAATTTGAAGGTTACCACTTGCAAAATTGTTGATGAATCTTCTTTTTTCATGCACGAACCATTGAAGCTGTCTCAAAAAAGTTCAACTTTGTGGAGCATCTGTGTCATTATCTAACCCACAGTTGATAAATACTAAGGTTGTGTTTGGTTCACTGTAATGTAATCGTAATCGTAATGGAATTGGGTTTGTAATGTAATTGAGTTTGTAATGTAATGGAATTACAAATACATTACCATGTTTGGTTGGAACATGTAATTAAGCCATGCAATGTAATGCCAATTACATTCAAGTGTTTGGTTGAACAAGTAATGTAATTGTTATTTGTATTATTTTGACAAATATATCCTTAATATTTATTTTTTTGGCCAAACTTATCATTTATATTTAACAAAAAATATTTTTTTTTCCTTTAAATACCCTTTCAGAAAATTTATATAGGAGAATAATTTAGATGGAAAACGAAGAAAAAATATGAGGTCCTTTCTGCTTAACTCCACCGAAAATTGAAATATAACAAAAATTTCACTCCACCTGCCCATTGCTGACAAATTCATAAAGAGGGAAAGAAGAAAGAGGAGCTGTGTTGCTGCTTTTTTTTTCTCTTTGTCCCTAATTACATCCAACCCCACTCCCTCCCCCATGGCGGCTGCGGCAGTGCCCACCGCGTCCCGGCAGGTCCGACACCTCCAGACCTCCAATGCGTCAATCGCATGTGCGTGGACTGCTCCCAGAAGAACCTCCAGTGGGCCTCCATCTCCTACGGGCTCTTCATGTGCCTCGAGTGCTCTGGGAGGCACCGCGGCCTCGGCGTCCACCTCAGCTTCGTCCGCTCCGTCACCATGGACTCCCGGCGTCCACCTCACCGCGGCCTCGGCGTTCACGATGCCCTCAACTCCTTCCTTTCTCACCAGATGGGGAGTGCACTGCTGCAGCCTCGAGACGAAGAGGAGAGGGGGGCAGCAGGGAGGGGGCATGAAAATTTTTAGATCTAGGACTTTTTCTTCCATCGGGATTTCTGGAGTTGAAAATTTGTTAAAAGGACAAAATTGTAATTTATAATCTGAAGATGTAATGTAATTAGGATTACATAGGTTTTTGATGTAATTGATTTGAATAGAAGATGATGTAATGTAATTAAGTTTGTAATCGTGATTACATTACATCTAGAGAAAAAATGTTCAAGCAAACATCCGAATTAGAATTACGATGTAATATCAATTACATTACGTTGTCCAATTCCGTGAACCAAACGGGCCCTAAGTATATATAAAGATAATCAAGAGCATAAGATGTCCATTAGCAGCATACATTATAGATCACCATCCCCCATATTATTTATCATTACAGCTGGAGAAATAACAAAACATCCATGTGTCAAATGGCACTTGCTCTTGTGCTTTAGCAAAACATAGGGAAACTTCAAAACAAAGAGCCCTTTAGCAATGCCAAGGTGGGCAAGAAGCTAACCGATCACAATATTGTGGACCTTCTCTGAGTCATTTGTCAAGTCCCCTCTATAAGGCCCGGTGTTATTGGTATGGCAAAAACTAATCAAAGCATCCTAATTTTGACAAACAGGATTCCAAAAGTTTAGCTGGAAATTGTACTTACAATAAATCATTTTTTTAAACACCTTGCGAGCATAACCAAGCAGGACTCAATGTATTTTTTAAAAATAAATACATTCTAAAAATTGTTCAGCTACAACCACATGAGTAAACTTCAATATGTAAAGATTGTGACTTAACAGTTTACGCTAGGATAAAAATGCGGCTCTCCGGGCGCGAGGGCTCCTTCAGACCCTCGACGATGTCGAGCCCGACGGGCTGCGGTGGTTCCAGCGCGGGCTTCCTCGAGCTCCAGTTGACAAAGAAAGGGCTGAAAGGCTTGGTCGTTTCGAGAATGGAGGTCGGGCTCATGGCGATGGCGTCGGCAAAGCCCTCCGGGGAGAAGCCGATGAAGACTCCCAAGAAATTAGGAATAGGGTTTTCGTTTGGGGGATTTGTGTACCCATGGCTTGGATTGGTGGGAGAAAGAAAATGAAGAGAAGGGGGGTGTAACTTCGCTTCCTGGAAATTGTTGAAATATTTTTATTATTTAATTGATTTAAATGGTAATTTTAAGAATTTTTTTATATAAATAATTAATTAGTTAATTATTACGGTAGATGCTTTAAGTCATGGTTGAGTTTTTGAGTACAAGATGACTAGAAATCGTGGCACGGACAGCACAGTTATGTGCCTTGACTTGTGTTTTAGCCATGGTAGGGAAGACCAAGCCATAAATGTGCCCTAACTAGGAAAACCAGGCCAAGTTGTAACTTGATCCCTCTAAAATGATTTAATTAGTTTTATTATGATTATGACTTTTGGGGGACCCGGCCAGCCCGGACTCAACCCAAACCAAGTCCAAGCCCATGAAGTTATGCAGTGGACCAAAGACGTTAGTGTAGACATTATATGTGCTTGCTAATAGAAATAATATTTTATTTGATAATATAGTAAATAATTTTCTGTAACAAATATTTTAGACTTTATGGGAATTATCTAGGTTATATATATATATATATATATATATATATATATATATATATATATATATATATATATATATAAGCCTAATTTTTCATATACTATAAGTGTATATATATATAGGAAGTTAAAACCGGCCATGTGAGGAAGGGGTGTGGGTGAGTTGAATGTAGGAATTTTAATGGTTAGGATTTATTTGGAGAATCCAAAGGCTAGGATTTATTTGTAGGAAAAATAGGTTATTCCTATGGGGATTAAAATCAACAGAATTTCCAATAATTATTAAAATAGGTAGAATGAGTATTTAGTATTATTTTTGGACGAGGAAAGTGAGGGTGTCACGATGGCGGGTAGCACGAAGCTGGACTGGACTTGGTGGAGCCGGATTGGGTCAAAATCAGACATGACGAAATAATTGAATTAAAATAGGTGTTGATGATCACGAGTAAATAAGTAGCACATGGGGATTCCAATAAATGGGACACAAGTATCGTGCAGGTAGTAAGCTCAATGTAGGCCATCTTCATATTTGGGGCTGACAGATTTTGGTCGACAGGATACCTACAAATCAAGTTGGAAAATGAATGTGACACCGTGGGGTAAAATAAAATCGGATCACGTGTTAGGAAAGTTGTGTGAAGCAAATGGAGCACAAAATGGCGTGTCTGAGTGGGACACGAAAGTCATGGGTGAAGAGCGTCTCGAGTAGATCATGCATGAGAAGTTGGTTTCAAGAGAATGACTGGGCTGGTGCTCCCAATTCAAAAGTCACGGTAACGTGCTAAAAACGATCAAGGAAAAGAGTGGGAAAATTAATTAATAATCAAACGGTCTAAATTGACCCGAAGTTGTGTGAAGTAGAAAGAGTACAAGGGAACAAGTTTGGATGGGACATTATATACCATCATGAAGGTAATCTTGTCCACTACAAAACTCGTGAAGAAGGTTTCCAGAGTTGAACATCCCTGACACTCCAAATATCAAAGGCACGGAAAAGTACATTTAAAAATAATAAATAGAATAATTATTTATTGAAACTAAATCAATCAGAAAAATTAAAAAAATCAACCCGAAATTCAGGGTGCTCACATCCTACCCACCTTATAAAAATTTCGTCCTCGAAATTAAAATGTTCATACTCCTTCTAGGTCAAATCCCCATAATCAAGTCCCAGAACTTAAATAAAACATATGATTAAAAAAAATAACATACAGGGTCATGGCATACGGTGGTAGTGAAAGTCTCATCTAGGTATACTAGTCATGCTAGACCAAAACGGTCATAGGGTATCAAAACACACAAGCAATCTAGGGTGCTAAATTAGAAAAGATACAGAAATAACAATCATCAAAACTTGTAAGGCTGTCTACCATCCTATATGAAAACTGGTACTTATCAAAAAAAAAATAAAGAAATGTAACTACCAATTATCTATAAAGGGTTCAGAAAAATCAAAATCAAAAGTTAAAGAATGAAAGTCACTTGCATGGAAATCAAGTCACAATATATATATATATATAGAGTGTGTTAGAGAGGGAAAAGCTAGCATTATGTAAAGGTTATGTGGTTCGTGTGTGTATGGGTGTATGTGGACATGTTCATATGGTTAGATAGTAGGCATGTGTGTATGTGAATTATTCATGAAAGCGTATAGAAGGATTTGGGTTTCAAAACAATAGCTACCCAGTTACACTACTCATGGCATATTGGTTAACAATCTACAATACACAACCTATTTACTCATAACATGCATGGCTAACCTATATATATATATATATATATATATATATATATATATATATATATATATATATATATATATATATATATATATATATATATATATAAGGAGGTAGAGATTTAGTTATGTATCTATATACATTATAACATGTATGCCTAAACTCTCTATATATATCTATATAGGTATATGAACATAACATAGAGAGGAAAGGTTAGGTTCACATGGCAGTGTATACTAAGTTAGGGTGTGTGTGTCCTTGTACAGGGTATAGCTTAGTATTGAAAGGTTAAATCCAGTTTTAGTTCAGCATTTACATACAAGAATCTGAAATAAGCTAACATTTAAACCAGGGTAATATTAACATAATGCAGTTTCAGATTTTTAGGGATTTGAACATCACAACTAACTCAATACTTCCAATACATCCTAACATGATAGAGAAGAAACCCTAACATACTATCCATACATTTATCTATGCATACAGTTCAATATTACATATTAAATCTGAAATTGAACTAAACATTTGAAATCAATAAAAAAAATGTTAACATGCATTCAGTTTTAGGATATTAGAGAAATTTGAACATCAACCAACCCAATATTTATCACAACCTGACATGTAAGAATACGAAACCTAAATTTATATCCCTACATACCACAATGTATATAGCTCAAAACATTACATTTAAAACAACAAATTGAACTAACATTTGAAATCCAGTATTAGGGGTTAATATGCACACAGTCTTAGATTTGACAATTTCAAACACAAAACTCAACTAAATTTTTTTGTATTGAAACCCTATGTATAACATACATGTGCAGTGATGTAAACATAACTAATAACATTAAATTTATATTTAATTTACGAATTTAAGCTGGAAAAAGCAGAGAACCAAAAATATTGGGGTTTTGAGAATTTAAACATCAACAACATATTAATATGTATTTAGATAGGTGGGGAAATCAAGTGTAGCATGCATACGTGTCACGCAAAGAGTCTGTGTCCACTATATATATTCTCATGTCCCAATATAAAAATCAAATTCTACATCAAGACCAACATTTAGATTCCTACCAAGATTGCAAAGTAGGTGATTGATGTAATCAAGACAGTTTTATTATTATTTAATACAATAATAATAGCAAGAAGAAATAAAGATTTCTGCTTATCTGTTTAAAAGAAGAACCATTTTGAAACCCAGAGCTAAAATATCAAATTCAAGGTAAGATCTAGTAAAAATCATCGATTCATTGTATTATGAAGAAACTCATAGCAAAAGTTACACAAGGTTTATAAAAGCAGCTAAAGCTACTACTAAGTTAAATAATGAGAAGCAAAACAAAACAAATAATAATAATTAATTTTTTTTTGAAGGACTGAAACAAAAGTAGAGAAAACATGTTCAAAAAAATTATTTAAGGTACAATCTGATAATCATATGCGTCTTCCTGAAATTATGTTGTCAGAATTCTGCCACGCCAATAAGCATAGCTGCAATAAACGATAGAGTCCATAATAAGGCATACACCCTATAATCATGTTATCTAGAATTCTTACCACGCCATCCGGTATGACTGCAAGAAAATCTAGATTTCATAACTAAGATAAGTATAGCTATATCAGGCTCTACGTCCTTGTCATGCTAGCAAATATGACAGCAATAAATTCTAAATTCCATAATAAAGTAGACTTTTACCTTTCTCACTGTCCTTATCAATTATGTTATCAGGTTATACCTTAATTCCAAAAAATATATATATACATATAAATACAAACTCAAATTCAATAACTAACATCAAGATTCAAAATTCAACAATAATCCATCAAAATCATAAAAATACAGACTCAAATTCAACCACTAACATCAAAATTCAAAATTCAACAATAATCCGTCAAAAACCATATAAATACAGACTCAAATTCAACCAATAACATCAAGATTCAAAATTCAACAATCTTCCATCAAAATTCATATAAATACAGACTCAAATTCAACCACTAACATCAAGATTCAAAATTCAACAATCTTCTATCAAAATCAATAAATATAAACTCAAATTCAATAATAATCCATCAAAATCAAATTCAACAACAGAAAGTAAAGATAAATCAAATCAAGGGAAGAGAGTTTTCAAATCGAAGTTAAAATAAGACTCTCAAGGGTCGTCCCAGGAATCTCTCAAGGAGGCCTAACTGTGATTGAGTACCTTCAAAAATATATCCTAATCCTACTGCAGGCTGTAGTGGTACTCTAGTTCGAATACCACTACACAAACTCGACCTGCATGGGCCACCACTAAAAACGTGTCACGACCCGCACCCTAGAGTAAGGGCACGAGAAGTGGGTATGCCCAGCCTACGCCGCAGTGTCGGCGGTAGAACGCTGTCCTAGGTCACAATATCTAACAATATAAAGCTAAGCAGTTTATACTCCCCGAATGGGGGTGACATAGCAGAATGTAAACTCAATCACATCTAAGGTAGAGCATAATGGAAGATAGATAAAACATGAAATCCAGAAGAGGTACCGCAGATAGAAGTCTAAGTGTCTAAGATACACAATTCCAGAAATACATCTCAAAGCTCAAATACAGTAATCCATAAATACAACTCAAGACAACTGAAAACAAGCTATAAGCAAAATCCAAGCTATCTATACAACCTCTACCGTGTCTCCTCTAGGCTAGCAGGCAACCTCCAGGCTATCTGTAAAATTTATCAACAGGTCCAGTCAGGACAGGAGCGAGCACAATACATCTCAACAGTTCAGAGCAGGTTAGAAAATATAAACATGCAGTAGAGTAAGATACAGGATCTGAAAGAAATATAGTATATAAACAGAGAGAGAACTGTAATAGAAATATCTACTATAAATAGAGAACTAATAGTGGCTAGTGATGTAGAGTACATGATAGTACATGTGAGCAGAACAGATTAGTACATGATCTACACTAAAGAGTTTCACATGATCTACACTACTATGGAATTGTTCACATGACTACTAGCACTCCCCCGTTTTCCCCAATCAATACACAAGCATCTAAGCAGGTTATGTTATTGTACAGGATATCACATGGGGCCCATGAAAGGGTGCACATGATAGTATACATGAAGGCTCCGTGAACATGAGAGTACATGATTCACAGGAGTATACATGTATGGTGAAAGCACAGGAGTACATGATGAAAGTGAAACGCACATGACACAATGTACCCGATGCTCCCGAGGGAGATAACATCGCATGAAAAGATCCATATAGTACAAATCCGTGATAATGCCATGACAGCATCAAGTAAATTAATCTAAAGCAGGAATATAATTCTAAGCAGGATATAAAATGATCAGAGAATGTACTCGCCTGATAACCTGAACAACTGATAAGTTTAGGGGGTCCAACTGAAGCCACATAGTCCTATTTAAAGCAACACAGGTTACAAGGTGTTCAATTTATAATAAATGAATCTCCACAAGCAATCTATATTATCTTAGGTTCTTCTAAGTCAAATCAACTCTAGGTCAACTCCGGTCAATAATCTAGTCAAACTAGGTCAAGTGTTGACTTACAGTTGACTTGGGTCAACTAGTCAACTCTGGTCAAACAGGGTCAATTCTAGTCTAATTATTAGAGATATAAAGTGTACTTCGTTATTCGTACATCGAAACTTACGACACGTAAATCGAGATGAGATGATCAACGGTAAAGTTGATAATCTTATTATAGTGATCCACGTGTCCATCTTGTCAATTTCAACGATGTGAGAACACTGGAATTGACTGAGCTCAGTTTCATTGTACTAATCCCGAAATACGAACATTATAAGAATTAATTATTAATAAATTATGAAAAGGTTAAACTCAGAGAAATTATTAACAAATATTGTCGGACGATGAAATAAACATCGCTAACGTGTCCAAAATGGTCAAATTAGCTAGAATAGCCTACCTATCGGTCCAATTTGGACACAAGGGCAAAAAGGTAATTTCGGGTCAAAAACGGTATCCGTGTCGGAGCCGTTTTGTACCGAAAAATGTACAAGAAAAGAAGTCTACAAAATATAACAAATTATATATCCACGAAACCAGAATGATGATACGAACCCAATGGTATATCCAGAATTGGATTCCGTTGACCCGATCTCAATTTGGTCCGTTGACTAGAACATTGGAATTCCGATTTGCACGAAAATGCGTGCCGGAGCCAATGTTCTCAAAACTCAGCAAACTATATGTCAACGAGTCCAGAATGATGATACGAACTCAAAGGTATATCCGGAATTGGATTCCGATGAGCCGATCTCAAAATGACCCGTTGACCCGGATATTAGTATCCGACTTGTACCGAAATACGTGCCGGATCCAATGTCTACCAAAATCTAGCAAATTATATATCAACGAGTCCAGAATGACGATACGAACTCAACGGTATATTCGAAATTGGATTCCGATGAGCCAACGTCAAAAAGTTCCGTTGACCCGGACTGTGGGACCCACTTTGTACCGAAATACGTGCCAGGGCCCACGTCCTCCAAATCTAACAAATTTTATATGAAAACATGCCAGAACGATGCCACGAGTCTACTGGTGGTGTCAGAAATGACATCTGGAGTCCCGTGTTCAAAAATGGAATTTTATAAGTTGAAAATTACGAATTCGAACGGCCAACTTTGGTGTCAAATTCAACCAATCAAACAAGTTCACAATGAAACAAAACTGGAGGGGTAGCAAGAGGGTTATACCAGCTTCGCACAGGAACTGGTAGCACGCCAAATGGAGCTACGGTGGAGGAGGTACAAGCTGACGAAGTTGACTCCACGAAACTGTCCAAAATTAATACAATTTAAACGGTCAACTTGGTGGCCGGTTTTGATGTATCAAACGATAAAATCAACGGATAAAAATTGACAATAGTGAAGGTGGATATACCGATATTGTGACGGAGCGAAGAAATTGCCGGTCCAACGGTCGGATTTCCGGGAAAATGCGCGTGAAGTCGCTGCAACGGAACGCGAATTATGGATCGATCCCGCGCGCGTCACGATGGAACTTCGTGCGAAACACACGAATCACCTCGACGACGCGTCCCGGAGGACGGTGGCCGCCTTGGGCGTGCTCGCCGGGGAGGGGGCGCACCTGCGTGGGGTCGCCGGAGGCATGGCGTCCGGCGGCGGCGCTGTACGCACGCGCCAGGGGATGTGTTCCGGCTGCGCTGATGTGCACTGCTACTGTGCGCTGCTGCTGTTACAGCGATGCACGGCTGTACGACGTGCCTGGCCCGACGGAGGCGCGACGACGTATGGCTTCACGTGGTGGTGGTCACAGTGGTGATGGTGGTCGGGTGTGGTGAGGGTGGTGGTTGAGCCATGGTGATGGTGGTTGTGATGACTAATTGATTTCTCTAATTGATTTCTATCTATATGTTTTCTCCATACCATGTTTATCAGCTTATTAGTCTTGCCTGTATAGCACCATCATTTAGTGACTTGATAGTGTAGTTATACCGAGTTTGATCTCATTATAGTTCATACTAGGGTTGTCCTTACCTGTGTCATGACTGAGTTGTACCGTGTCGTCACCTGTATCTTGACTGAGTCGTATCTACAAGTATGTATAATTGAACTGCTATTCATGTATCGTTTCCTCATCATACGAGTCCACAATCGGGGCGAGGGTTGACCGTTTGTACTTGCGAGTCAACACACAGGGAAAAGATGTTTGTCTTAATCAGTTTGCACCTGCGAGTCCACACTCGGGGCGAGGGTGTTTGTCGTGAACTAACCTGCGAGTCCACGCTCGGAGTGAGGGTTAGTGATTAGTTCAAACCTGCGAGTCCACACTAGGGACGAGGGTTTGGTATTCTATTAATCTCTTGTTTATATATTTTTCCTGCAGTTCATTTATGCGTAGTTATTCCCATATTCATGTTTATAGTCACCTATCAGTAGCCACATGTCAGTTTCTGTCTCATTACCTGTTTATATTCTTATGCATGATAGAACTGCTAGATATGCATGTTTTTATGTATCTTGCTATGTCCCCTGAGGACCTGATGATCTCTTCAGGTTTAGCGATCGCATGGAGTAGTTAGCAGAGCAGGATGGTAGATGTTTGTGATACACTTGCAGGATCCAGGTATTGATATTATGTTTATTATCCGTTCGTGTTTTCATTCCTTATCATGATATACTCTGCTTGTTAGTACTTTATAGACTCATATTATTTCTAGAGTCTAATCGAACATGTATGCTAGTAGGCTGTAAACCATGACCCATAGTTGTTCATTCATGTTTATTATTCTTATTGTGGATTGAGATACAGTTTTGCCTTATCTTGATTAGGCCCATTGCCATAGTCCAGACAGCATTTATGTATTCGAGTTGGGCTGGAGTCCGCTTGATACGTAGCTGGCTTGCTCACGAGCTCGCGTCCGAAAAAAGGGTAAGGGTCGTGAGGTGGCCCATGCAGGTCAGAGCATATCGTATCGGTTACGTAACTATACTGATACGAGCATGCGAATATGACTAAACCTTAAGAAATCTTAATCCACATTGCCTTGAAAATTCTCCTAGAATTTCTCTACGTCCTTGAAATTTCATATTTGTTCTCGATTATTCTTTCTTGCCTTCCGAACCATAGATTTTTGTGTAACCCCTCTTGCCAAAATTTTGATAATATATTTTTATTTATTTATTTAAATGAAATGGTGATTTTTTAGAATTTATAAATAATTATTTAGTTAATTATTACGATAGATGATTTTAGTCATGATGGAGTTTTGGAGTACAAGATGACTAGAAATCGTGGCATGGATAGTGCAATGGCGTGCTTAGACTAGTGTATTAACCCTGATAAGGAAGGTCGAGCCATAGTGATGTCCTAACTAGAAAAACCAGGCCTTGTTGCGACGTAACTCTTACCGAAAGTTTATTTAGTTATTAATTATATTATGGAGTTTTAGGAAACCCGGTCATACCATTTTAGCCGGACTGGACCCGAACTGAGCCCAAGTCCATGTAGTCATGCGGTACGTCCAATGACATCCGTGTTGATATAATTTGGTATGAGTGTGTAGTATTCAGTTTAATGATTTAAGGAATATTCTTAAGTATTCGTAATTTAAATATTATAAATATTATTATTAGTGTTATTCAGTGACTCTTGTATAAAATGGGTCTTTGTGCATTTTGGGATTATTAGACTGCGCATAATGGTATATATACACTATTATTATTTTATTGAATTTCGTTATTATTATTATTTTATTGAGGTTAATATTATATAATATTATTTTATTATTCTTGGTTATATTAATATCGTTATCAAATAAAAATTATTATATATGGTCATATTCATATAAATAGACTCTACACTACAAATAGTTGCCATTGGGATTTATTTGAGTTTTTATGGAGGTATATATATATATATATATAGGCATATATATATTTTCATAATTTATTAATGTATACACACACACACACACACACACACACACACACACACACACACACATATATATATATATATATATATATATATATATATATATATATATACACATATATAAGTGTTAATAATAATAAAAATAATAATAAAAAAGAACAGGATGCTACTGTAGCTACGCTACAGTAGAATAGGATTCCCGAGCCTGGAAAGGCCCAACCCGAGAGCAATATACAAAGAACTCAACATATAGCACCCGATAGCAATAAGCCCCTATAAGAACTCAATAGGAGAATCCCAAACCAAGCCTAACTCAGTAAGCCTCATCAAACCAAACTGAAGCCCGACTTCTATTTCCCCGCTCGGCTGAACCGACCGTATATATATATAGATAGAAACTGGGAATTGGGTCTGAAAACCCTAAGCAAAACCTCGCCACCACCCACACCTGGCGACCCTTTCCCCGTCCTGGCGCCGCCGCGTGCAGCCGCAGGCCGGCCACGGCCACCGGAGCGCACGAAAATGGCGAACACAGCGCGCACACGCGCGGCCTGCACAGCAGCAGCGTCCATGCGTTCGCGATGGGAATTCTTCCTCCAAGCTCGGCGTCGTCGTGAGCCATTTTCTCTGGTACGATCCTGACATAACCAACTCCTAGTCCCTTCAATTCTTCTGATTTTAGCCGCTCTAGGTTTCCCGGAAAATCGACTCCAAGTTGACACAAATCCTGTTCGTAAACAGGGTATAGTACTGTCCTCAAACCCCACTTTGGAAAACTAATTATGAACCGGATACTAGAAATTTTCGAAACCCAATATGAAACAGTGATAGGTAACATATACGAGATTAAGACGCTTCTTGTAGAACTATTTTTCATCTATAATACGAGAAGTAAGGCGATGTCGAAAATCATGAAAATCTTGTTTCCGAAAAACTAAAATTATGAAAAACCCTTCGATACGACGTGCATTCCGCAATCCGGGTGACGTGGTCGCGAACCGAAAGCATCGAAAGGTGCGTAACGGCTTCATGGACGTGTGGGCTTTGACGGAATTCAAATTGGTCGCGTGTGCGCGACGAATTTGATGCGTATCCGTCGAAATTTACCGTATCGGCCTCTGTGCAAGTTTCTCAATTACTTTGTACACGCTCGTTAGATCGAGACGAAACTTATGCCATCAGGACCGTATCATTTTTCTGGTCCTGTATGCCAAGTTTGGTCCGATTCTGAGATAGTTGATTGGATCGCCGTTTTGTGGGCCCCACGGTCCGATTCAATGAACGATTTTGTGCACGGCCCGCCGGAATCCAAGTTTGGACATATGGTTGGGTTCATATCATCAAAACGAATTCGTAGACATATACTTTGATAGCTTTAGAGATCGTTGGCTCTGGCACGCTATTTGGTGTAAAACGGGTCCAACGACGGACACCGTTTTGACCCGAAACTACCGTTTTGCCCCTGTGTCCAGAATTAGACTTAAGGACAGGCAATCCTAGCTAATTTGACTATTCTGAGAATATTGGAAATGTTTATTTCAGCTTCCGGGGACTATTGTACGAGTTTTGACTATTGTGGCACATTGAGTGGTTTGGACTATCGGTTTCACCAGCAAAGGACCACAGGCGAGTACAGTTTATTGTTTGTTTTCAGTATTGATCTTTACTATACATCAGTGTTTAGTCGATAGATATGTGATTTCAGTTTTTTGTTGATTTTGTTCCTTGTTGTGTCGGGAGGTGAAGTACCAACGATGTGTGATCTGACCTTAGACCATGTAGACCGTGTAGACAGTGTTTATTATTGTATTTATTTCTTATAAACAGTGTAACTTTAGACCGTGTAGACCGTGATTATTATTGCATTTAAAACTGCATAGTTTGTGATTATTATTTTGTAGACATTGTTTCTTTATTGTAATATTTTCTGTAGACCGTGTCACTGTAGACCGTATAGACCGTATCGCATAATTGTCCCGAGACCGATCACATATCAAAGGTACTTCAGTCGGTCAGTCGGTGAGTATTTTATTGTATTTTTTGTTCTTAGTATTCAGTTTTATTCTGTCTTTCTTTATTTTATTTTATGAATAATATGTCTAAAAGCTAACCTCTGTGATATAGTCATTTTCATATATTGAAACTGCATTCAGTGAATTGTACTCGTTCCATTCCTGACTGGAAACCAATATTTTTCAGGTTAGCCGTAGATTCACTTAGCATGGAAGATACGGGGGTACTTGCAGACAAAAGCCTAGAGACTAGCTAGATAGTTGAGTTGTAGACATTCAAATATTTGTACAAGTTTATATCTTCTGCAAATGTAAAACTTGTGATCTTTGTAAATTAAATTAAAGTTGTGAATGAGCATTACTTGTAATTTTGAGCATCTTGGCCGTGACAGCGTTCTACCGCCGACACTGCGGTGTAGGCTGGCTTGGACACGTCTGGTATCCGTTTAAAAAAAATGGGTGCGGGTCGTGACAAGTTTTTGTGGTGGCCATGCAGGTCTATTTTTGCAAATCATGCGAACTCGTGATAGTACTTAAGTTATTTGTACTATTGCGAGCCTGCGACTAGAAAATGCTCATTCACGAATTAGGATTAATTTAATTTAAGAGAATGACTAGGACTAGGAGTCCCTTATACAAATTTACCGATGGGTAGTCTAGGCCATGCAATTTAGATGAGGAGTTATTAATTTTGATAGTTTGTCAAATCCCTATAGGTACACTATTACCTCTTGATAGGACAATATGATCCAATGTGGATAGATTATTCACTTGGTGAGGCAGAGCTTCCTGGAATTGATGATCTAACCTAGATGAATTATTCAATTCCTTCTCCTTGCCTCTTTAGATATCATCCTCACATCTGAGTCCAAATTGCCTAATTAGTTCCTATTTTGCCCTAAGAATTATTATTTTATATAATTTTGATTATGTTACCTATATACGAACCTCGAGTTAGTTCCGATTCAAAGTTTTCCTCTATGGTTTGAATACACATGAGATAGATACTAGATTGTTCATATTTCTTTTGTCTTCAGTTATTTCCTCCATGTTCAATCTTTATTTTAAGGGTGGTGACGGATAGGACAAATACTTACGCTTTAGTTCATAGTCAACTTGTTTGAATCTCTAGAAGCACATGATTTTTTTTTACAGATATAGTTAAAGGAATGTTAGTTAACTCATAATGGCAGGACAGCAACACACTGTCGCCTTTTATTTGAATTATGGAGACTATGGAATCACTACAGCCAGCAGCGCACTAGCGAGACACGACCCCTAGAGTTAGAATTAATTTAAGAAAATATAGGTTATAGGATATTGCAAAAACTATGGCTAGTGGTCCTCTTTTGATAGTAGTCACCTTGTGTCAATATAAGGTAGAGTACCGGATGGCATACCAAATCTGAATCACGAAACCAAGGGTTTACCATAGTCAGAGTATACGGGAAGGGCATAATCCTCGGTGAAATGATTTCAGACGTGATTACAAGTTTAGGATACTATGGAGGATAGGACAATGCCATATATGTCCCATAAGATCCAAAGCCAATATTAGTAGAAGTTTTGTAATTTGGGTAGCATGTCTCCCGACCTAGCATTTCGTAGTCCTTGTGACTTATTGACGAAGTAATTGACTAACGCTGATAGGTTTACCAAGAATATAGAATTTAGAGGTTCATAACCCATTAATCGACCAAGGTCTTATGGGTAAGAAGGTAGTGGGATGACGTATAAGCAAGAACACCAGTTAAGGTTTTGATTTTCACAAAACTCGAATTACTTGTGCCTCCTTTCAAAAATCTCGCATACTTGTATTTTGACTATCTTGACCCATGTCGCTATTACAGCCTAGTTTTGCAAGCTCACACTGTTCTCGAGCTTGATTCAAGACATATGTTTAGTGGGGACACCTACTAACATATTGTCTAATCAGAATCGATGTATTATGGTCTGATCAACCGTAGTGCACTCGGTTCGCTCTCTCTTTGATTATTCGACATGGATTGAGATGTCGAGGTATCTACGATCTTATCCACGACTGCTTTGAGAATTCCTCTTGAATTATGCATTCGCCTTGAATCACGAAATTGTATTCAGTGACATCTTTCTTGAACTCTTTATTGTTTTTGTCTCTCATTGATTTGGAAAGACGAAAGCTCGTAATTGGTAGAGAGATACCGAGTATCCCCATGGCTATGGTAGTTGTATACACAAGTGTAGTTATTATCGGTCAGCCATATGATTGAGTTACTCGTTCTCCTCTCGACCCTCAAACTGCTATTGGGACCTTCTAGCCATCTGAACTTGAGAATGATTAGGTTTTACCCTTAGTCAAAATGCCAACCTAGGAGACTATGTTCTCAAGAAACCAATTATTGTGAGGCTCTAATTAATTCCTTGAAGCTTGCTCTAACTAGCAACCCTTAAGCCTTAACCCAACTCTTCCTCGACCAAAGCCCACAGTTTAGACATGAGATGAATAGACAAGGGTAAGGACAATCATTTATCGTGACTATGGTAGACCCTCTTCCCGAGATTGGTTTCCAACAAATATTTCCCTAGTTATGTAAATTTTATTATTAAGACCTAACTAGTGTTGGAACACCACAGTCACTAGCTTAGCCAATACCATAGCTTAAATACCCTGTCATATTATGATCTACCAGTTGTCAACAACAATACATAATCACTATAACTCTTGTGTACAACGAACGAGTAGATCATTCTATTTTAGCGACCATGTGTCATTGCACACGCACTCATTTTCCATTTATTGAGGAACGATCTATGACTTGACTTATATATACCGTATCCCATTACGCCGTGCCTTATTATTTATTAACAGGAGTCAAGGTACAATACCCGGACTTTAGAATTCTTCTAACCTCTTTATCCCTAAAACCATGTCCTAGCCGCTTAGGTGAATAGACCGTAAGTCTTCTAAAAATATGGGATGAACGCGGATTACAGATTGATTAGAATGATTGCCATTAGGATGATAATTAGTGCCCCACGGACTCCCACTTTCCATTAAGAGCATTTTGTGTCCCCGACCGTGCCACTAATATTTGGAGCACGAGACCAGCTGTTTCCTTCCAAAAAACTTTATATGCTAGATGTAGACGAGTCCACCTTCATCTAGGTATATCCTGTCCTACTCAAACACGTCCCTTTGTACCCTATTTTTATAGTACGACTTTAAGATAAAAAGGACTAGCTATAACCCTTACCATAATACCGATATACTTTCCGACTTTCATTAGAGCCTCAACCTCGACTCTATTCTTTCGACCCAATATATGGTTGTGATCTACTCGAAGCCCACTACGCACATGTCACTAGTGTGCCCCTCAATAGTATCTTCTCGTGCTACTTAAACACAAAAGTCACGAAAGGCGCATCTCCAAGGCTTATAGAACTTATTTAACCAACCTGACTGGCAACTAGCTCAACCACGGGGCTGGAAACCTATTCTAGGTTACCCTAACCTAGTAGAAGTAGTATAGTCATTGGGATCTTGACCAGTCAATATAGACTAAAATCTAAGGTTCATCCAAACAGCGATTGATGTCCAATCAGGAAACCCATTAAGACCCAGTAAAATCCATCCATACATACTGTAGTGTCCCGCTCCTCGCGGTCCACTATGTAATACCTACGGCTTGTTGACTCAGTCATAAACTGAGTATTTGGTGAAACCTTTGCCAGTATCGATTGATCACGGATGAAATGTAATGAACTTTTCCAATTGATGGATTGGCTTCTATTGAAATGAATCCAATAAGTCTAAGAGTTTATACATCTCCAATTGATGGATTGGCTTCTATTGAAATGTAATGAACTTTTTCAACTCATAATACAATAAGTCTAAGAGTCTATACATCTCCACATCTCAAAATACAACTCAGAATGTGAGACAAAAGATAATACAGAAAGACTGTCTAGCTAAACTAGTCTAGACTACAGGGGCAACATCCTCAGCTGCAGGTGGATCCTGCTGAGGGTCCACAACATAAGTGTCATCTAGTCCTGCTCCATAATAGGTAGACACCAGGGCCTCCTCCTCATCCTCTGTAATATTTTCAACAGGTCCAATCAGGACAGGAACGAGCACAATACATCTCACGCAGTGCATAGTATGATAGGAAATATAAAGCATACAATAGAGTAAAATACAGGAAATGCTGAAGGAAGATACATGTAGCAAAAGAGATAACTGTAATGAAATATCTACTATAATAGAGAACTAGCAGTGTCTAGTGAGTCAGAGTAAAATATAGACATGTGAAATGGCATAGGAGATTCATGGCTACAGCTAAGAGTGATTCATGACTACAGCTACTGGGGTAATATCCACATGACTATTTCCACTCCCCCATCCCCAATCAATACACAAGGATCCGTTCAAGTTATATTAAGATTCATGATAAGCCCATAAATGGGAGATTCATGAGAGGCTCTGTGAATTATGAGAGTACATGAGTCACAAGCGATTCGTGAATCTATGAAAGCATAGAGATACATGATGATTCGTGAAACGCACAAACATGCTGTATCTGATGCTCCCGAGGGGGATAACATCTCATGAAAAGATCCATATAGTACCAATCCGTGATACAATCGTGTCAGCATCAAGTAAAGTAATTTAGAGCAAGAATATAAATCCTGGCAAAAATGAAACGGTCAGAGAATGTACTCGCCTGATAACTGAATGTCTGAAGAAGATATACTGTCTGAGGAGAGGTGTATGGCTCCTAATCAGAGCAATACAAGTCACAATGTATCCACAATGGTAAAAATAAAGTATACAATGCATACTACATGATTCTAGGTCAATCTGGTCAAAAGTCAACTCTTGGTCAACTCTAATAGTCAAACTAGGTCACAGAAAGTCAAACTAAGTCAATAAGGTCAAACAAGTCAATTACTAGTCAACATGATCAATCTGGATCAAGTCTAGGTCAAATTTAGACCAACTAAGGTATTGGTCAAACAAAGACCAGTCAGTAAGGTAATTAGGTCAAACATGGTCTGACTAGTTGAGCTAGTCATTTATTAGGTCAATTAGGTCATGGTTTGACCAATAGTTGACTTTAGTCAACCATGGTCAACAATGGTCAACTCTAAGTCAAAGCTAGGTCAACACTAGTCTAACTAGTTAAGGTTTTAGTCAACTAGTTAAATTAGTCATTGTAGGTCAATCCTAGTCAAATCTAGGTTAATTAGGTCAAGGTTTGACCTAAGGTTGACTTTGGTCAACCCTTAGTCAACAAAGCTTAACTAGTAGGGTTTTGGGCCTTTAGGTCAAATTGAGTTAGCCCCCAAGCCATAGGCTAGTAGCCTAGGCCATAGGCTATTCTTAGGGTTCCATAGGCTAGTGATTATAGGTTTCTATATAAACCTAGACTTAGCAAGTTATACATATATATATCTATATATATAAATATATATACACATCAATCTACTATCTATATACCTATATGGGAATACCATATATACCATACCCAAAAACCCACATACATATGATACACTATATATGTGACCTAAAACAAATATATATATATATCAATATATATATATACATATATATATATCTATATATATAAAACTTATATATATACTATACATATATAAAGAGAGGAAAGTGAGGGACATAGAGAGAGAGACATAAAGTGAAAGAGGGAAAACATGACAGTGAGAGAGAGGGGAAAATGGGGGTGACTGGACAGTGGACAGAAGGGGGGTGTTCTCAGATTTCCTGAGAACAGGAATTGCCCCCCCCCTCACAGAAAATACACACACACACAATTCATATATACATATATGTATATATACATCACAACTACCTATTCACTCACCCAAATACCCTCAAAATTCACCCACACTCACACATACCTATATACTACATGTTTATACACTAAAAATACATATATACATATATAAAACATATCAAAAATAGATTTGAAAATCACTTTTAAAAACTGGGAATTAATACAAAATTTGGAAAAATTTGCACTGTACACTTGACAGTAGGCAAACCCAATTTCTCCTACAAATCGAGCTAAGACCCGAATCAAAGGGTTGGTAACTGAGCCCCTAGGTGTCCTCTAGTGTCTAGTGTCCCTAGGAGTCCACCACGACACGACACAACGTGTCCAACCACCCAAAAACCCAATCGGGTAAATCAAGATACGCACACACACACGCAGTGTCATGCACGTGTGCACTTAACTCTAGGACATGACACACTTGCAACCGTGTCTCGTGCTCGTGCACGAAGGTGCGCCTAGGGGTTGGGCACGTGTCCAACACCCTGCACCGTGTCCACGTGTCTCACAGTGTCGACACGAGAGCCGTATCAGTCGTAAAAACACGACTGATGCGCACGTTTGGCACTGCGTCGTGCAGTGAGTCACGCGCCTCGTGGATACGACACGAGCCACGTGGGGCCTCGTGGTCATGTCCACATGTAGCCCAGGTATACGGCTACACACTCGTGCAAACACGAGGTGTCCTCGACTCGTGTCCATGCGATACGAAGGCCGTGTCCAAGTCGAACTTTCGACTGGACTGTGCGCGTGCACGACAGTGCACGACCAGTGCACATGTCCTCGTGTCCTCGATACAACACGAGGTGTCCTAAAATTTTGGGGGCATGTGCACAGACACTGCCCCCTCGTGTCCACCAATTTTGGTGTGTCCTAGTGGTCTGTACAGTGAGAACTAAGGGGGTGGTAGCAGGGCACTGCACGAGGGCCTCGTGCAGTGGGTTCGTGTCCGATTTGGACACGAACACGACCCAATTTTGTGTTCAGTCCATTGGGGTTGTGACCTAGGTGTCTAGGGCTAACCAAAAACATATTTTGTTTCACATTTTAATAAAAACCAGTTCTTTGTGGCATTTCAACAAACACAGTTTCCTAGTCTAGGATACGTGTCCGATACGGACACCAAACCAACTCAAACCTTCACCAAATTTGTCCTACAGTACCCTAGTACCTAGATGTATGCAAATATGAAGAGAAAACACAAAATTAACATGGTTTATGGACATTTACCTATTTGGTGAAAAATCAAGAAAATACCCAAGTAGGGGGGGTGTTCTTCCACTTGGTGATGCCCAAAAGCTTCTAAATTCCTTGATAGCAGGCCCTAACTAGTACCCTCTAGTGTAGGGGAGTCCAATGCAAGAAACTAGAGGTGATTTGGATCAAAATTGATCAAGTTGTGTAGGTTTGAAGAAATAGGGTTTTTCTAGGTTTAATTTCATGTAAAATGATCATGAATAAATGTGGGGGGGTTAATATAGGATGGTGGGCTGCCAAGGGGGGTCCTTGGTCGGCCATAGCAAGGGGGGTGTCCTAGGCTTGCTTCTAGGTTAAGGCAAGGACTTTCATGGTAAAGGCTTGATATTTTGAGTAAATCAAGCAAAATATCATATGTAAAATATCTAGATATTTATCTCACTTTAACCATGACCAAGTATCTATCCTCTTAGTCATTCTAGGTTAGTAACTAACCTCTAGATTAGGCTAAACTTGGTTAGGGGCTCTCATGACACTTAATAATAATTAAACAATAATAAAAACACATAAATCTAAATAATTCCAAATAATTCCTAGAAATTTACCAAAATACCCTTTAGGCTAAAAATCACTAATTTGGTGTTCTAAGCCTATGGCTAAGCTCTCATGGTCATGGCAACTTCTAGGTTAGAGAAAACTAGGGTTTACACTAAGTTATACTAACAAAATCACAAAGTCATAAGTCATGACTTAGCATGACTTTAGAAATGGTTTAACTTAACTAAAATCACCAGAAAATCATACCATGACTAAAATACCACTAATAAATAATAAAAATAATAAATTTTCAAAAATACCCCAATTTTAGAAAACAGAGTGTTACATCATGTATGGGCATTGCGGCTATTTTCAAAAGAGAGTTTCAAAAAGAATCATGTAGCCAATATAAGGCAATCTGAGTTTGCAAATCTTTGTACTTGTATTTCTATCAAGTTATCAATAAAAGAAGTATTTCTATTTCAAATCTCTGTGTCCAATATTTGGTTTTCTACAATAAATGGGTGCGTGCGTGTGTTTTGCTTAAATAATGGGTGCGTGCGTGTGTTTTGCTTGACTAGTTGTTTTGTGCAGGTACATGGCCTTATGCAAACACAACTTAGGCTTGCACGGCATCACGCCTTAGCGAAGACGATCGATCCCGCAGGGATCCAAGCAAGACGGACGACCCTAGCGGGATCGGGGCATGACAAAGTGGTATCAGAGCACGGTTTTACGTCCTTGGCCTCTTACAAATATCATTTTCAAAAAAGTATATAAAGTATTTTGATGGCTTTCAAAAGAGTCCCAATTTTGAGTTATGAAAACCAATGCCCCATACAATAAGTCCATAATATTTTATGAGACTGACAGAAGTTATACTCTTTTGTAGAGAAATGGCCCCTCCTCGACCAGCTTCCTCGAAAGATCCGATAGAACGGATCATGACATTGTTGGAACTGCAGAAACAGCACATTGAGGAACACAATCAAATACAACAGGCCCAAATAGAGGCCCAAAAGAAATAGTTGGAATCCTTGACCCAAATTGTAACTGCGCTTGCGGCAAATCGGGATACCACCGCAGCGACCAAACCAACGAGAACTCCCGAGATTGAGCCCGTAGAGGGCGAAGAACACCAGCCGGTGCAAAGGCACACTTCCTTTAGGACAAAGGACTTCTTAGACGCAAAACCTTCAAAATTTGAAGGCAGGACATCACCCGATAAGGTGATGGACTGGATTGATAAAATGGAGGGTCTATTCGTGTTCATCGGAGTTTCAAGTAGCAAGAAGGTAGTTTGTGCCGTTATGCTTCTACGGCTGTGGGCGAACGATTGGTGGAAGGCAAAGAAGCCGACGCTGCTCGCAAGGGCTAGAAGTGGGAAGATCTCATGGGTCTCGTTCAAGAAGGCGTTTCTGGATCAATATCTTCCTCCAGCCATGAGCAAGAAGATCGAGGATGACTTCATCATACTAAAATAGAGAGATATATCCGTGGAGGACTATGAGTCTGAATTTGCTAAGCTGGCAAATTTTGCTGCTGTGATGCTACCCACCGAGCAGACTCACATAAATCGATTCGTTGGAGGTCTGAATGACGACATCCAGTTAAGTGTGCTGAATCGAGAATGTGGGTCCTATTCTCAGGCCTTTGAGGTGGCGCTACAGGTGAAACAATTTTGCCTGAAGAAAGCGTCAACAAAGGTACAGTGCGGTCGAAATCAGCCTGCCAAGAGATATCATGACGGAAAGAAAAAGACCGATGGGGAACAACGAAATAAAATAATCTGTACCCACTGCGGTCGACGAGGACATGCGAATGAAGACTATCGCTATGCAAAAGGTTTGGTATGCAGTCACTGTGGACACACCAAGGAAGTTTGTCGTGTCACAAATCACGCTTGTTTTAGTTGTAGCCAACAGGGTCACGCCATTAGAAATTGCCCGAAGAGAAATGGAAATAGAGATGATAATGGAGAGCGTGGGCAGCTGCCAGGCCTACCGCCGCTCCGAGATAATCTGTACAATCAGCAATTACGGAATGCTAACACTGCAACAACGCGCGTCTATAATCTCTCCACCTTACTTGATCCAAAAAGTGGGGGTGAGTTTGTATCTTAAGTTTTAAGGACAAAACTTTTTCTCAGTGGGTTATTATGTAGTGCCCCGCTCCTCGCGGTACACTATGTAATACCTACGACTTGTTGACTCAGTCATGAACTGAGTATTTGGTGAAACCTTTGCCGGTATCGATTGATCACGGATGAAATGCAATGAACCTTTCCAATTGATGGATTGGCTTCTATTGAAATGAATCCAAGAGTTTTGCTGAATGTTTTCTCTCGCTGCTTGGTTTTGATGAATGCGTTTTCGTGTTGGTTTACGATGATTGGTTTTCATTGTTTGCTTTCATCGTATTTCGCAAACATTCCGAATCTTGAGAGAAAGAGACGAAGTATGCTAATCAACTGTTGGTGCCAATGTAGGGCGCATGAATTGTTCGTGAACGGCGCGTGAAGTCCCTCCATCTCTCAACTAAGATTTATCTTGGTGAGTTGCTTCAACCGAACAAACATTGATCTGTACGCCTACGAAAAATGATCTCTAGTCCACTCTGTTGCCTTGTCCCGATGATCAATGATACCACATCACACAAAAGATAAGAGAAGATAATTGAATTGAATCAAATACAAGAATATGTATTGCTACTGTATCTGCTCGATAAGAATGATCATCTGCTTGTCACTAGTATGCTTGAAAATATAGACATGTACAGACGAACTTGTACGTGTTAAGAGGAATCTGAAGGCACGAAATAAACGTGTCGTATATCTTTGCATAAGTCCAAGTGTGTCTCATCTGATAGAACGACTAGAGCATGTATTTGGTATCGGACAACTTGTATACAAGGCAATATTTGTCTCTCGGGTGGTATCTGGGGGCACCTGGAACCGCTCAGCCTAGGATAGATTATGAGCACCCTGGGTAAAAGAAAGCCATGTTAAAAGGGCAGCCGACATTTGAGTCCTTAGCGACGAGCTGAACCAAAGAGTCACAGCGGCTAATCATGGGGATAACCTATGGACCAGCATGTATAATAGTCCACCTGCTTGACCCGAATTACAACCTCAATATCTGCAAGAATGAACATGAATTACTCGTTATGCAAATTGTGCTAACATGTTTGGTTCAGGGATGACTGCCGGCGTTGGTAAGTTGCTTATGATATATTTCGACTATCATTGTTCTTATGAATTGTTAAAAAGAACCTAGACAAGTAGAAAGATCACTAGTAAATGTTAGCTCAACAGGTTGATTTAGTGCAGAGATTTGCGAGTTCGGCCAAAAGTCGCTCGCCAGTACATGATATGTGCTGACCCGCGTTATGGGCATCCTTTTCAGAAAGCAAAAGGAGACAAGAGGATTTCAAGTGAGGTACCGAAGCTCGTCTAGCCCAGTAGAGCTGTGGATTGCCTCGAAGCTTTATTTTCATTCCAGTCAAGTTTTAAGTTTTCTTTTCCTTTTGAAGGTGTCTTTCAATTCCAGCTTGTAATAAAGGGATATCATGTATGGACATTGCGGCTATTTTAAAAAGAGAGTTTCAAAGAGAATCATGTAGCAAATATAAGACACTCTGAGTTTGCAAAGCTTTGTACTTTTATTCTTATCAAGTTATCAATAAAAGAAGTATTTCCATTTCAAATCTCTGTGTCCAATATTTGGTTTTCTGCAATAAATGGGTGTGTGCGTGTGTTTTGCTTGACTAGTTGTTTTGTGCAGGTACATGGCCTTGTGCAAGTGCAACTTAGGCTTGTACAGCATCACGCCTTAACAAGGACGATCGATCCCGCAGGGATCCAGGCAAGACGGACGACCCTAGCGGGATCGGGGCGTGATAAAGTGGTATCAAAGCACAGTTTTGCGTCCTTGGCCTCTTGTAAATATCGTTTCAAAAAAGTATATAAAGTATTTTGATGACTTTCAAAAGAGTCCCGATTTTGAGTTATAAAAACCAATGCCCGATACAATAAGTCCATAATATTTTATGAGACTGACAGAAGTTATACTTTTTTGTAGAGAAATGGCCCCACCTCGACCAGCTTCCTCGACGGATCCGATAGAACGGATCATGACATTTTTGGAACTGCAGAGGCAGGACAGTGAGGAACGCAATCAAATACAACAGGCCCAAATAGAGGCCCAAAAGAAACAGTTGGAATCCTTGACCCAAATTGTAACTGCGCTTGCGGCAAATCGGGATACCACCGCAGCAACCAAACCAACAGAAACGCCCGAGATTGAGCTCGTAGAGGGCGACGAACCCTAGCCGGCGCAAAGGCACACTTCTTTTAGGCCAAAGGACTTCTTAGACGTGAAACCTCCAAAATTTGAAGGCAGGACATCACCCGATAAGGTGATGGACTGGATTAATAAAATGGAGAGTCTGTTCGCGTTCTTAGGAGTTTCGAGTAGCAAAAAGGTAGTTTGTGCCGTTATGCTTCTACGGCTGCGGGCGAAGGATTGGTGGAAGGCGAAGAAGTCGGCGCTGCTCGCAACGGCTAGAAATGGAAAGATCTCATGGGTCTCGTTCAAGAAGGCGTTTCTGGATCAATATCTGCCTCCAGCCATGAGCAAGAAGATGGAGGATGACTTCATCACACTGAAACAGGAAGATATGTCCGTAGAGGACTATGAGTCTGAATTTGCTAAGCTGGCAAATTTTACTGCTGTGATGCTACCCACCGAGCGGACTCGCATAAATCGATTCGTTGGAGGTCTGAATGACGACATCCAGTTAAGTGTGCTGAATCGAGAATGTGGGTCCTATTCTCAGGCATTTGAGGCGGCGCTATAGATGGAACAACTTTGCCTGAAGAAAGCGTCAACTAAGGTACAGTACGGTCAGAATCAGCCCGCCAAGTGATATCATGACGGGGAGAAAAAGACTGATGGGAAACCACGAAATAAAATAATCTGTACCCACTGCTGTCGACGAGGACATGCGAATGAAGACTGTCGCTATACAAATGGTTTTGTATTGTAACGCCCCAGTCCAAAAATACGTAGGACTAGAACGTAATCATGCCAGCTGTATACATACGAAGTATATGGACCCTCGTATATATACATAAGCTGTAACATGCAGTAACCATGGTACTAAATCTCATCCATAAAGATAAATATTAATAAAAAGCAACTTTGGATTTGTCATGAATACAATCGTTGGGCGAAGACAAATCCACTACCAACAAGTAAGGAAAAATACATGTAAAATATAATGAGTTTGGCGGGCGAAACGAAGACGATCAAAGCGCAATCATCCTCGAAGAAATAGTGACAATCATGGCCACGGCTAGAACACCTGCGAAACACAAGAACATACACCTGGCGAGATAACCAGGTCCTCAGAGGGACGTTACAAGATACATCAACATGCCATATAATACTGAATATAAAATATGCCACAATCAAAGAAAGTGACAAGACACTATAAGGTAATCTAACCAAACTAAAGTGAACATGCAGTGAGAACAAACCTTTCGTCGTATGAGCCCTGGCTGTAATGGGATCTGGTATAGTCTCCACTTGGGCACCAGTGACCGAGAGCATGACGTTCAAAAACGACAGTGGCCAACCTGAGAGGCTCGTACCCGTATCTCCAGCGAAGCTTTCGGGTTACAAGGGAAGTGCAATCGAAGCCCATACGACAAGGAAATGTTCTCCCCACCCAATGTACCTATCATGTCGCATCCACGACCATGTTACACTACTAACCGTCAAGTCTTCTATCATACAACTATTGACAGTTAGACCTAACGTACGTCCTGCACGCATCAGTGATCAGCCAACACGCAAGTCCGTAGACTATATACTACTCATAACTCACACATCTCGTGGCACAACAGTGTCAAAGTTTATGTAATATACTAAACTAGTGGTAGTCCCTTAACTCTAGGTCCATATGCAATCAAAGGATAAATAACAAGGTATAGCTAATATCACTGAGCAGGCAGTAATCATGAACTAGAAATAAATGAACAGTGATATGTATTAAATAAATACATGCAACTAATTTATAAACAGTAAATTGTGGCAAGGTATCTTGCCTGTTATGTCGCCTGATGTGGTACGATAATCCGACAAGTCCAGATTATCCAATAACTATGATCAACGTGCAGAGGTCCAAAGCCGCGAGGAAATAGGAACACACGATTATTCAAGATCAATGATAAAAAGAAATTTACATAGTAAATATAACTTATTTTTAGAAAATTATTTATAATTTAGAAACTAAATTTTTTGTAAATAAATATTTTAGAGATTTTTATTTAGGGTTTTAAAACCATATTTAAAATATAGGCCAAGCCAATATAGTATTTATATATACTCTGTATATATATTTTAAGGAAAATTTTAAAGAATTTTTATAACTAGTAAATATCATGATGAATAAAAGAATAATACAAATAGAAATACTAACATTTATTTATACAAAAATAATTAACAATACTAATATTAACCCTTATTCTTAATCCTTTTGTAAAATAATAATAATAATAATAATGATAATAATAATGATAATGATATTAAAACTAATAATAATAATATCAGTAATAAATAATAATAATAATAACAAAAGTTATATATATTAATAATAATAATAATAATAAATGTAATAAAAGATATCCTTTAACTCTACAGCACATTTACCCCCCCCCCCCCAAATCACGAGAGAGAGAGAAAGGAAGAGTGAAGAAAAGAAAGGGGTTTTCTCACCTTAGTTTTGGCGGACGGCGGCGATCAGGTGTGGTCAGCGCCGGTGGTGGCGCGGAGTCGGGTGGACGGCGGCGATCGGGTGTGGTCAGCGCCGGTGGTGGCGCCGAGTCGGGTGGACGGCGCCGGGTTGGAAAGGGGGAGAGAGGAGGCGCGAGCGGAGGAGATTAGGGCTCGGCGATCGGTGGTCGAGACAGGGGCGGCGGATCGAGGAGATCGGCGTGCTCGACGACGGCGGCCGGGGCTTCGAGGCGGAGTGACGGTATCGACCGCTGTCGTAGCCGAGGTCGCGACGGCAGAACCCTGGCGGCGAGGAGGAAGTAGAAGCCGTCGGGACGGTGGGGCGCTGTGAGCTCGGCCGGCGGCTGGCCCGTCTGTGCGTGGGCGGGCGGTGTTCTCGGCCAGGGCCGGTGGAGGCTTCGTCGGGTCGGGAGGGTGGAAGCTCCCACGGTGAACAGTGTCGGAGGGAGGGTTATGAAGGTGGTCGCCGGCGTGCGGATGTGCGGTACTAGAACCATCCTTGGCACGGAGGACATGCTGCCGGCGGCGACTGATCTCGGCGGAGGGCGGAGGTCGGAGTACGCGTGGAGGCGATGACCAGGTTAGGGTTCTCATCTCTCATTCTCGTGGTTTGTCTTTGGAAAATAATTTGTGATGTTGATGACGACGGGGACGGTGATGGTGATGGTGGGTGTGGCGGCAGTGCTGCCATTGGGCCGATGGTGGTGGTGTCGACGGGGATTTGGTATAGGTGGCGGTGGTTGCTGTGAAGGGGTGTGGTGGAGATGATGACGATGTTGGTGATGGTTGCTGGGTCGGTGTTGCTAGCTGTGGAGGCGAGTGGCGACGGCATGGGATGAGGAGATGTTTATCGGATAGGATAGATTATCGCGTCGGGTTGTCGACACCGTGATGGGAAAAATGTAGATGTAAATATAGAATAAGAGTGGGACACGTACACGGACACGGTGCATGAGTTGTTGTGGATAGAAAATATGGAGGAGTACCTCTCCTATATATAGAAGGTGGGAATACCCAGTTGGATAATCACTTGGATTAATTTAAACCCAATCAAATCCAAATTCAAATTAAAATCTAATTTAAAACTAGATAATCTAATCTAAACTTAATTTATGTATCAATTCTATCCTTTAACTATTTAAATTAAATCCATAAAATTAAATTGAGATTTAAAATGGCTACAATAAATTTTAAATATATTTTCCAAAAATACCAATATTAATAATTTTGAAAATAATAATATTTTTAAATATCTTTTGAATAATAAAATATTTATATAATAATTTTGAAAATGAAATTATATATATGAATAAAATTCATGCACCTCATGTTAAGAATATTTGCATAAAATAGTAATTCTAAATTGCCACTATTAAATAAGTTAGCCTTTTATAATTAAATAAAAATAATAATAAGATTTGGCCATCCCGATACGATACTTTTCACAATTTTAAAAATATATAAATACAAATAATTATTATATATTAAAATAAATGTTTTCCAAAAATTATGTACGCTCGCACATATTCGTACTCATCGAGCATTCACGAATAAACGTAATTTGCGCGCACTGTACAATACGACTACGCGGCGTACAAAAATTAAAATAGTACCAAAAAATATATATAGTAGAAATTTAGGGGTTTTACATCCTATCCAACTTAAAAGAATTTCGTCCTCGAAATTTAGAAAAAGAATTAGGGTAGGTAAGGCGAAGGGGATGGAAAGAGTTTATTCGAATAGATGTATGTGATCACGAGAATGCAAACGAAATATTCGTTGAGGAGGCGAGTGACATTTCAATGGCAATGAGTCATTCGATCGACTAGAACAAAAATTCCGATGGTTTTAGATTACGATCATGATAATCAATCAATGACTAAGCTCGATCAACCTTAACATTAACCTGAAAGCAACCTCATAAGTAGGTAATAATCTCCTTAATCCTTTGATATCATCAATATTCATTAAATCTCTCTTATCATAAATCGTTCTTTCCAAGGATTTCTTCCGTTCTACGTCCCCTTAAACAAAACCAATATGATCATAATTGTATTCTAACTTCCTCTATCTCGTCATAAAATTTCAAATAGTCTCAAATTTGAATTCCACAATCTCCAATATACTAGCTCACTTTATATTTATCTTCCCAAGTTAAAATTTCCTCTAAGATTATAATTCCAAGACCTTCAACCAATTGGCCCAAGTAAAAGTTAAAATCTCCTTACTACGATTTGTATTTGTTGGTCAATAAACAATGCATCCTTAGGTACCGAGATAAGGTCCGTCTTCAATGTTTGAATAATTTCGAAAACTAACAGTATACTTTCATAACCCAATCACAATTAAAAATTTCCTAAAATATTTATTAGTCTCTCTCTCAAAATTTGAATTCAACAATCTTACCTTCTTGATGGTAGAGATGAAACTCATCTTAACTTCTTATTCATAATCGTTTTAGAACTTCAAAAATATAAAGGTTTCTTTCTTCAAAAATTGGTTATCCTTGAAAAACCATCATAACGCTATATGTTATCGAAGGCAACGTAAACATTGTCTTTATCTAAAATTTTGCATCCAAAATTTAATATATACTTTGGTTCTTAACCACCCAAGCTTTTAGAAAAATTTTCACTCGATATGTTGTTACCTCAAAACAAATTTGAAATTCGCGAAGTCTATTTATCCTTGAGTGTTTCATCAAAACCTAATATATCATTCCTTACCTCATTGATTCGGATTTATTGCACATTTCTATTTATGTCACACCTATAGCTCATAATTTCATAATTATCTTAACCAACCATATTATTTATCCATGCTGTGGGGTTCTCCAATCTAGCTTCTACTAACTCAAGATTGTCATGATCAAATTTTATTTCGCATAAGGGAATTATACAAGGAACAATGGTTGCATAAACAATGGAGAAATCATATTGAAATATGAGAAAGCAATTTAATTGGAAGGGAGAAAGGTAAGGGTGGCAATATTGGAGTGTGAACAGTGTTATGTGTCTAAGTAAATCAAGATAATACAAGAAAATAAAATGACAAGGGTTAAGGAGTCAAGATAAAAACACAAGGTTAAGCATTTAACAGATTTAGTAGATCGCAATCGGGTCGAAGAATTGAGTCGTGATTGAGTCCAAATATATAGTCAAAAGTATATCGGTACCATGGTATAGGTTATAGTTAGTCTTTATGACCCGAAAGTCATACTATAAAAATGGAGTACAAGGAGACGTGTTTTAGTGGGACATGATATACCTACATGAAGGTGAGCTCGTCTAGGTTTTGCATGTGAAATTTATGGGAAGAAAAAGTCTAGTGTTGTGCTCCAAATATCAAAGTCACGATAGGGAACACCGGATGATCAAAATAGAAAGTGAGTTTTTCATAAGGTACTAATTAATGCACAAAATGAAAGTTAAAGCACAAATAAAGATAATTAGGAATCTCGTAGGTCAAGGCTAAATAAGCTAGAGAGACAATTTCTAGAAAAGTTCATGGATAAGGGTATGGTCAAGGGGATGGTTCTAATCATTTCTAGTTTCAAACAATTAGATGGTCATGAATAATGATCTAGATTTGAGGGAAGGTCGAGTAAGTTAAAGATATGTTCATCGGTTTGGTCGATGACTAACTATACTTGTGTATATGCTATATCATAGTCATAGGTGGCATGACAATCTAATGTAGAATGCTTCTATCTTACTAGGGTGACCTTTCTTGCTTCTTGGTTCTCTACCAATATATGATATAATCTAAAATTTCAAGTTCTTCAAAAATTTCTCAATAAAATTTTCAAGATACTCTGCCAAAATTTCAATTATCTTAGACCGTCAACTTTAATCAAAATTTTAAATTTCTAGTCAATCTCAAAACAACCCTTGCATATCGCAAAACAAATTTTTTTTTCTCAAAACCTTAAACTTATCATTTAATAAGTTTATCAATCGAATTTCATACTACAAAATAGAACATTTAAATAACTCCCGAATCTAATCATATATCCTTCAAATGTGTATATCTAGCTTCCAATAAGTCACAACTACTCTACAAAAGTGATTTTTTTTCACCAAAACTTAAATATCCATAATCAAGGATTTAAACTCAAAATCTAAATAACTTATATATCATAGATCATATGAGCAAATTTTAAATATTTTTCCTTCAAGTCAATTTCATATCTTCCAAAAATATTTCAAACAAATTTTTTACCATTATCTCTTCAAGCTCAAAATTAGATACTTATAATTCGTAAATCATAGAATCAATTTAAATCCTCAAGCTCTCTAATAAATAGTAAATCATAACCCTCCACATTCTCTAGTCGTTTACAAAATCACAACTTATAAAAACTCTTTAATAAATTTTGAGGTAAACTTTTACAATCCAAACTTGAACTTACCCGTAAATCATGTGTCACAATTTAAAGATGTTTTCTCAAATCGGTTTCATATCCCAATATATCATAAACTATTTTGCAATTTCTAAAAATCATAAATCATAAATTTGTTTTCGCGATCAAGCTGTCCTCTTGTGTATACCACCTTGTAATAGCAAAATAAAATTCCAACTATCCATTGAAGGCGGTAATATACTACTACCCAACTTGAAATTAACTAATCCCTAAAATCATATTTCTAGGAAATAATTGCCTCTATAATTCCAATAAAATCTCCATGCATATTAATTGTTAATATAACCTTCTAGCCATATGTTTAACCTATGAGCATATACTAGTGTAGTCATTTTACTAAGCATGAAACTAAGAATTTTTGGTGGAAGGAGTCAAGCAAGATGCAAATCAAGGAGGTCGAACGAGAGTTCAAAATTTGAAGTCAAGAAAAGATGTCAAGTAAATGGATGAGATTCTAGACTCCAATCCTATATTGCAGGCCCATTCGGTACAGTCATGTAACCGAAACGGCAAACTAGACCTGCATTGGCCACCACAAAAACATGTAATGCTCCAGTCCCAAAATACGTAGGACTAGAACGTAATCATGCCAGCTGTATACATACGAAGTATATGGACCCTCGTATATATACATAAGCTGTAATATGCAGTAACCAAGGTACTAAATCTCATCCACAAAGATAAATATTAATAAAAAGCAACTTTGGATTTGTCATGAATACAATCGTTGGGCGGAGACAAATCCACTACCAACAAGTAAGGAAAAATACATGGAAAATATAATGAGTTTGGCGGGCGAAGCGAAGACGATCAAAGTGCAATCATCCTCGAAGAAATAGTGACAATCATGGCCACGGCTAGAACACCTATGAAACACAAGAACACACAACTGGCGAGATAACCAGGTCCTCAGAGGGACGTAACAAGATACATCAACATGCCATATAATACTGAATATAAAATATGCCACAATCAAAGAAAGTGACAAGACACTATAAGGTAATCTAACCAAACTAAAGTGAACATACAGTGAGAACAAACCTTTCGTCGCATGAGCCTTGGCTGTAATGGGATCTGGTATAGTTTCCACTTAGGCACCAGTGACCGAGAGCATGATGTTCAAAAAATGACAGTGGCCAACCTGAGAGGCTCATACCCGTATCTCCAGCGGAGCTTCCGGGTTACAAGGGAAGTGCAATCGAAGCCCGTACGACAAGGAAATGTTCTTCCCAACCAATGTACCTATCATGTTGCATCCACGACCATGTAACACTACTAACCGTCAAGTCTTCTATCATATAACTATTGACAGTTAGACCTAACGCAAGTCCTGTACGCATCAGTGATCAGCCAAAACGCAAGTCCGTAGACTATATGCTACTCATAACTCGTACATCTCGTGGCACAACAGTGTTAAAGTTTATGTAATGCACTAAACTAGTGGTAGTCCCTTAACTCTAGGTCCATATACAATCAAAGGATAAATAACAAGGTATAGCTAATATCACTGAGCAGGCAGTAATCATGAACTAAAAATAAATGAATAGTGATATGTATTAAATAAATACAACTAATTTATAAACAGTAAATTGTGGCAAGGTATCTTGCCTGTTATGTCGCCTGGTGTGGTGCGATAATCCGACAAGTCCAGATTGTCCAATAACTATGATCAACGTGCAGAGGTCCAAAGCTGCGAGAAAATAGGAACACACGATTATTCAAGATCAATGATAAAAAGAAATTTTCATAGTAAATATAACTTATTTTTAGAAAATTATTTATAATTTAGAAACTAAAATTTTTGTAAATAAATATTTTAGAGATTTTTATTTAGGGTTTTAAAACCATATTTAAAATATAGGCCAAGCCAATATAGTATTTATATATACTCTGTATATATATTTTAAGGAAAATTTTAAAGGATTTTTATAACTAGTAAATATCATGATGAATAAAAGAATAATACAAATAGAAATACTAACATTTATTTATAAAAAAATAATTAACAATACTAATATTAACCCTTATTCTTAATCCTTTTGTAAAATAATAATAATAATAATAATGATAATAATAATGATAATGATATTAAAACTAATAATAATAATATCAGTAATAAATAATAATAATAATAACAAAAGTTTTATATAATAATAATAATAATAATAAAAATAAATATAATAAAAATATCCTTTAATTCTACAGCACATTACCCTCCAAATCACGAGAGAGAGAGAGAGAGAGAGAAAGGAAGAGTGAAGAAAAGAAAGGGTTTTTCTCACCTTGGTTTTGGCGGATGGCGGCGATCGGGTGTGGTCAGCGCCGGTGGTGGCACGGAGTCGGGTGGACGACGCCGGGTTGGAAAGGGAGAGAGAGGAAGCGCGACCGGAGGAGATTAGGGCTCGGCGATCGGTGGTCGAGACAGGGGCGGCAGATCGAGGAGATCGACGTGCTCGACGACGGCGGTCGGGGCTTCGAGGCGGAGCGGCGGTACCGACCACTGTCGTAGCCGAGGTCGCGACGGCAGAACCCTGGCGGCAATGTGGAAGTAGAAGCCGCCGGGACGATGGGGCGCTGTGAGCTCGGCCGGCGGCTGGCCCATCTGTGCGCGGGCTGGCGGTGTTCTCGGCCAGGGCCGGCGGAGGCTTCGTCGGGTCAGGAGGGCGCAAGCTCCCATGGTGAACAGTGGCGGAGGGGGGGTTATGAAGGTGGTCGCCGGCGTGCGGATGTGCGGTGCGAGAACCATCCTCGGCGCGAAGGACATGCTGCCGGCGGCGGCTGATCTCGGCGAAGGGCGGAGGTCGGAGTACGCGTGGAGGCGATGACCAGGTGAGGGTTCTCACCTCTCCTTCTCCTGGTTTGTCTTTGGAAAATAATTTGTGATGTTGATGACTACGGGGACGGTGATGGTGATGGTGGGTGTGTTGGCGGTGCTGCCATTGGGCCGATGGTGGTGGTGTCGACGGGAATTTGGTATAGGTGGCGGTGGTGGCTGTGAAGGGGTATGGTGGAGATGATGATGATGTTGGTGATGGTTGCTGGGTCGGTGTTGCTGGCTGTGGAGGCGAGTGGCGACGGCATGGGATGAGGAGATGTTTATCGGATATGATAGATTTATCGTGTCGGGTTGTCGACACCGTGATGGAAAAAATATAGATGTAAATATGGAATAAGAGTAGGACACATACACGGACACGATGCACGAGTTGTTGTAGATGGAAAATATGGAGGAGTACCTCTCCCATATATAGGAGGTGGGAATACCAAGTTGGATAATCACTTGGATTAATTTAAACCCAATCAAATCCAAATTCAAATTAAAATTTAATTTAAAACTAGATAATCTAAACTTAATTTATGTATCAATTCTATCCTTTATCTATTTAAATTAAATCCATAAAATTAAATTGAGATTTAAAACGGCTACAATAAATTTCAAATATATTTTCAAAAAAATACCAATAATAATAATTTCGAAAATAATAATATTTTTAAATATCTTTTGAATAATAAAATATTAATATAATAATTTCGAAAATGAAATTATATATATGAATAAAATTTATGCATCTCATGTTAAGAATATTTGCATAAAATAGTAATTCTAAATTGCCACTATTAAATAAATTAGCCTTTTATAATTAAATAATAATAATAATAAGATTTGGCCATCCCGATACGATACTTTTCACAATTTTAAAAATATATAAATACAAATAATTATTATATATTAAAATAAATGTTTTCCAAAAATTATGTACGCTCGTACATATTCGTACTCGTCGAGCATTCACGAATAAACGTAATTTGCGCGCACTGTATAATACGACTACGCGGCGTACAAAAATTAAAATAGTACCAAAAAAATATACAATAGAAATTTAGGAGTTTTACAGGTATGCAGTCACTGTGGAAAGCATGGACACGCCAAGGAAGTTTGTCGTGTCGCAAATCATGCTGGTTTTAGTTGTGGCCAACAGGGTCACGCCATTAGAAATTGCCCGAAGAGAAATGGAAATAGAGATGATAATAAAGAGCGTGGACAGCTGCCAGGCCCACCGCCGCTCCGAGATAATCCGCATAATCAGCAATTGCGGAATGCCAACACCGCAACAGCGCGCGTCTACAATCTCTCCACCTTACTTGATCCAGAAAGTGGAGGTGAGTTTGTATCTTAAGTTTTGATAACAAAACTTTTTCTCGGTGGGTTATTATGTAGTGTCCCGTTCCTCGCGGTCCATTGTGTAATACCTACGGCTTGTTGACTCAGTCATGAACTGAGTATTTGGTGAAACCTTTGCCGGTATCGATTGTTCACGGATGAAATACAATGAACCTTTCCAATTGATGGATTGGCTTCTATTGAAATGAATCCAAGAGTTTTGCTGAATGTTTTCTCTCGCTGCTTAGTTTTGATGAATGCATTTTTGTGTTGGTTTTCGATGATTGGTTTTCATTGTTCGCTTTTATCGCATTTCGTATTTATTCTGAATCTTGAGAGAAAGAGACGAAGTATGCTAATCAACTGTTGGTGCCAATGTAGGGCGTGTGAATTGTTCGTGAACGGCGCGTGAAGTCCCTCCTTCTCTCAACTAAGATTTATCTCGGTGAGTTGCTTCAACCGAACAAACATTGATCTGTACGCCTAAGAAAAATGATCTCTAGTCCACTCTGTTTCCTGGTCCCGATGATCAACGATACCACATCACACAAAAGATAAGAGAAGATAATTGAATTGAATCAAATACAAGAATATGTATTGCTACTGTATCTGCTCGATAAGAATGATCATCTGCTTGTCACTAGTATGCTTGAAAATATAGACATGTACAGACGAACTTGTACGTGTTGAGAGGAATATGAAGGCACGAAATAAATGTGCCGTATATCTGTACATAAGTCCAAGTGTGCCTCATCTGATAGAATGGCTAGAGCATATATTTGGTCTCGGACAACTTGTATACAAGGAAATATTCTCTCGGGTGGTATCTGGGGGCACCTGGAACCGCTCGGCCTAGGAGAGATTATGAGCACCCTGGGTAAAAGAAACCCATGTTAAAAGGGTAGCCGACATCTGAGTCCTTAGCGACGAGCTGAACCAAAGAGTCACAGCGGCTAATTATGGGGATAACCCATGGACCAACATGTAGAATAGTCCACCTGCATGACCCGAATTATAACTTCAATATCTGCAAGAATGAACATGAACTACTCGTTATGCAAATTGTGCTAACATGTTTGGTACAGGGATGACTGCCGGCATTGGTAAGTTACTTATGATATATTTCTACTATCATTGTTCGTATGAATTGTTAAAAAGAACCTAGACAAGTAGAAAGATCACTAGTAAATGTTAGCTCAACAGGTTGATTTAGTGCAGAGATTTACAAGTTCGGCCAAAAGCCGCTCGCCAGTAAATGTTAGCTCAACAGGTTTGTTCTACTATCATTTTCATTCCAGCCAAGTTTCAAGTTTTCTTTTCCTTTTGAAGGTGTCTTTCAATTCTAGCTTGTAATAAAGGGATCTCATGTATGGGCATTATGGCTATATTCAAAAGAGAGTTTCAAAGAGAATCATGTAGCCAATATACGGCACTCTGAGCTTGCAAAGCTTTATACTTGTATTCCTATCAAGTCATCAATAAAAAAAGTATTTCCATGTCAAATCTCTGTGTCCAATATTTGGTTTTCTGCAATAAATGGGTGCTTGCGTGTGTTTTGCTTAACTAATGGGTGCGTACGTGTGTTTTGCTTGACTAGTTGTTTTGTGCAAGTACATGGCCTTGTGCAGGCACAACTTAGGCTTGTACGGCATCACGCCTTAGCGAGGACGATCGGTCCCGCAGGGACTATAGCAAATAAGTCAATTGTTCGTAGACTTTCTTTCTGTCTGCATCATTGGATACTCTCTACCTCTCTTGAAACTTCATAATTGCTCTCGATTATCCTTCCTTATCTTTCTGTCCTTTCTATTTCAGAGCGACGAATAGTCATGCTTACTAGAATTTATTAATATTTATTAGCTACTTGTGTAAATTTGTTGCTTGTTAGATTTTGGGTTGTTCGATAAATGGGAGAGGAATATAGTGGCCATAAGAAGTAGATATCTATTGGTAGCAATTTTAGCAATTAGTTGGAAGATTGTGAAGTTTTAGCGACATGAGATTTGAGGGAGTAGTGTGACCAAAGGTGGGTAGAAACTCTCAAGGATTCGTAGTACGTAATGACCATGATAATAGATGATAGCTAATGGAAACCGTCTTCTATCATAGCTGATGGACTCTTCCCTTAAATTTCGAGGACGAAATTATTTTTAAGGTGGGTAGATTTGTAACCCCTCTTGTCGAAATTTTGATAATATATTATTTATTTATTTATTTAAATAAAATGGTGATTTTTTAGAATTTATAAATAATTATTTAGTTAATTATTACGATATATGGTTTTAGTCATGATAGAGTTTTGGAGTACAAGATGACTAGAAATCGTGGCATTGATAGTCCAATGGCGTGCTTAGACTAGTGTATTAACCCTGATAAGGAAGGTCGAGCTATAGTAATGTCCTAACTAGAAAAACCATGCCTGGTTGTGACGTAACTCTTACCGAAAGTTTATTTAGTTACAAATTATATTATGGAGTTTTAGGAAACCCGGTTATACCATTTTAGCCGGACTGGACCCGAACTGAGCCCAAGCCCATGTAGTCATACGGTACGTACAACGACATCCATGTTGATATAATTTGGTATGAGTGTGTAGTATTCCGTTTAATGATTAAGGAATATTCTTAAGTATTCGTAATTTAAATATTATAAATATTATTATTAGTGTTATTCAGTGACTCTTGTATAAAATGGGTCTTTGTGCATTTTGGGGTCATTAGACTGCACATAATGGTATATATACACCATTATTATTTTATTGAATTTTGTTATTATTATTATTTTTATTATTATTATTATTATTATTATTATTTTATTGAGGTTAATATTATATAATATTATTTTATTATTCTTAGTTATATTAATATCGTTATCAAATAAATATTATTATATATGGTCAAATTCATATAAATAGACTCTACACTACAAATAGTTGCCAGTGGAATTTATTTGAGTTTTTATGGAGGTATATATATATATTTATATATATATATATATATATATATATATATATATATATATATATATATATATATATATATATAGGCATATATATAAAATATATATATATAGGCATATATATATATATATATATATATATATATATATATATATATATATATATATATATATTTTTTTTCGTAATTTATTAGTGTGTGTATATATATATATATATATATATATATATACACACACACACACACACACACACACACACACACACACACACACACACACACACACACACACATATAAGTGTTAATAATAATAAGAATAATAATAATAAAAAAAAGAACAGGATGCTACTGTAGCTACGCTACAGTAGAATAGGAATCCCGAGCCTGGAAAGGCCCAACCCGAGAGCAATATACAAAGAACTCAACATGTAGCACCCGAGAGCAATAAGCCCCCATAAGAACTCAATAGGAGAATCCCAAAACAAGCCCAACTCAGTAAGCCTCATCAAACCAAACTGAAGCCTGACTTCTCTTTCCCCGCTCGGCTGAACCGACCGTATATATATATATATATAGATAGAAACTGGGAATTGGATCTGAAAACCCTAAGCAAAACCTCGCCACCACCCACACCTGGCGACCCTTTCCCTGTCCTGGCACCCCGTGCGCAGCCGCAGGCCGGCCACAGCCGCCGGAGTGCACGCAAACGGCAAACACAGCGCGCATACGCGGCCTGTACAACAGCAATGACCACGCGTTCGCGATGGGAATTCTATTTCCACGCTCGGCGTCGTCATGAGCCGTTTTCTCCGGTACGATCCTGACATAACCAACTCCTAGTCCCTTCAATTCTTTTGATTTTAGCCGCTCTAGGTTTCCCGAAAAATCGATTCCAAGTCGACACAAATCCTGTTCGTAAACAGGGTATAGTACTGTCCACAAACCCCACTTTGGAAGACTAATTATGAACCGGATACTAGGAATTTTCGAAACCTAATTTGAAACAGTGATAATTAACATATACGAGATTAAGACGCTTCTTGTAGAACTATTTTTCATCTATAATACGCGAAGTTAGGCGATGTCGAAAATCATGAAATTATGAAAAATCCTTCGATATGACATGCGTAACGGCTTCGTGGACGTGTGGGCTTTGACGGAAGTCAAATTAGTCACGTGTGCGCGACGAATTTGATGCGTATCCGTCGAAATTCACCGTATCGGTCTCTGTGCAAGTTTCTCAATTACTTTGTGCATGCTTGTCAGATCGAGACAAAACTTGCACCATCAGGACCGTATCATTTTTCTGGTCCTGTATGCCAAGTTTGGTCCAATTCCGAGATAGTTGATTAGATCGCCGTTTTGCGGGCTCCACGGTCCGATTCAATGGGTAATTTTGTGCACGGCCCGCCGGAATCCAACTTTGGACATATGGGTAGGTTCGTATCATCAAAACGAATTCGTAGACATATAGTTTGACGACTTTAGATACCGTTGGCTCTGGCACGTTTTTTGGTGCAAAGCGGTTCCAACGACAGACACCATTTTGACCCGAAAATACCGTTTTGCCCCTGTGTCCAGAATTGGACTTAAGGACAGGCAATCCTAGCTAATTTGATTATTCTGAGAACATTGGTAATGTTTATTTTAGCTTTCGGTGACTGTTGTACGAGTTTTGACTATTGTGGCATATTGAGTGGTTTGGACTATCGGTTTCACCAGCAAAAGACCACAGGCGAGTACAGTTTATTATTTGTTTTCAGTATTGATCTTTACTATACATCAGTATTTAGTCGATAGATATATGATTTTATTTTTTTGTTGATTTTGTTCCTTGTTGTGTCGAGAGGTGAAGTACCAACGATGTGTGATCTGGCCTTAGACCGTGTAGACCGTGTAGATCGTGTTTATTATTACATTTATTTCTTCTAGACATTGTAACTTTAGACCGTGTAGACCATGATTATTATTGTATTTAAAACTGTGTAGTTTGTGATTATTATTTTGTAGACAGTGTTTCTTTATTGCAATATTTTTATTATTTTGTAGACAGTGTTTCTTTATTGCAATATTTTCTGTAGACCGTGTAACTGTAGACCGTGTAACTTTAGACCGTGTAGACCGTTTCGCATAATTATCTCGAGACCGATCACATATCAAAGGAACTTCAGTCGGTCAGTTGGTGAGTATTTTATTGTATTTTTTGTTCTTAGTATTTAGTTTTATTCTGTCTTTCTTTATTTTATTTTATGAATCATATGTCTAAAAGCTAACCTCTGTGATATAGTCATTTTAATATATTGAAACTACATTCAGTGAATTGTACTCGTTCCAAACCAATATTTTTCAGGTTAGCCGTGGATTCACTTAGCATGGGAGATACGGGGGTACTTGCAGACAAAAGCCTAGAGACTAGCTAGATAGTTGAGTTGTAGACATTCAAATATTTTTACAAGTTTATATCTTCTGCAAATGTAAAACTTGTGATCTTTGTAAATTAAATTAATGTTGTGAATGAGCATTACTTGTGATTTTGAGCATCTTGGCCGTGACATCGTTCTACCGCCGACACGGTGGCGTAGGCTGGCCTGGACATGTCTCGTATCCGTTTTAAAAAAAATGGGTGCGGGTCGTGACATTTTGTCTCTTCCTATTTCAGGGTGACGAACGATCGTGCTATCTGGAATTTATCAAAAATTCTTAAGTTATAGTATAATATTGCTTGATTATTTAATTTTTAGTTGTTTGATAGATATGAGGGAAATTATAGATGCCATATGTCCTAGATATCTATGGGTAATTATTCTAGCAACTAGATGGAAGGTTATAAAGTTTTAGTGATATACCTTTGATGGAGTAGTGTGACCAAAGGTGGGTAGAAGTCCTCGAGGTTTCGTAGTTACAAAATGGCTAGGAGAAAGATATAAACTATTTTTGAAGAATTAAAATTTAAGGAGATTAAGGTAAAAGTAGACTTTGTTTTTGAATTTTAAGGAGTAGTTATGAATTAGAATTTCGAGGACGAACTTATTTTTAAGGTGGGTAGATTTGTAACTTCGTTTCCCAAAAATTGTTGAAATATTATTTATTATTTAATTGATTTAAATGGTGATTTTAAGAATTTTTTATATAAATAATTAACTAGTTAATTATTACGGTAGATGCTTTAAGTCATGGTTGAGTTTTGGAGTACAAGATGACTAGAAATCATGGCACGGACATCACAGTTATGTACCTTGACTAGTGTTTTAGCCATGGTAGGGAAGACCAAGCCATAAATGTGCCTTAACTAGAAAAACTAGGCCAAGTTGCAACTTGATCCCTATAAAATGATTTAATTAGTTTTAATATGATTATGACTTTTAGGAGACCCGGCCAGGCCGGACTCAACCCAAACCAAGCCCAAGCCCATGAAGTTATGCAGTGGACCAAAGACGTTAGTGTAGACATATTATATGTTCTTGCTATTAGAAATAATATTTTATTTGATAATATAGTAAATAATTTTCTGTAACAAATATTTTAGACTTTATGGGAATATATATAGAAGTATATTTATGGTATATGGAAAATTAGGCTTATATATATATATATACATAATTTTTTTTATGGTATATGGAAAATTAGGCTTATATATATATATATATATATATATATATATATATATATATATATATATATATATATATATATATATTTATGTGAATTTTTGGTATATAAAATTAAGAATTGGATTTCAAATATTGATTATACTTAATATTTATTGCTTGTATTTGTATTTATGGCATATATGTATATATCATTGTATATATATACATATGCATATATAAGTTATATTTTGTAGCTTATATTAATAATTATGGTATATATGTATAGGTCATATATATATATATATATATATATATATATATATATATTAAAATATATATATATATATATATATATATATATATATATATATATATATATATATATAGAGAGAGAGAGAGAGAGAGAGAGAGAGAATAAACAAAAAGAAAATAAATACTAGAACCCCAAAGCCCAAGCCCAGATCAAGGCTCCCCCAAACCGAAACACCGTTCGGTTTCACAACCGAGAGCTATATGTGTCACGCCCCGATTCGGGGAATCTTTCATCCTCGCTTCGATTCGCACCGAATCGTTCGTCCTCGCTAAGGCGTGATACCGTACAAGTCTGGTGTTGCACTTGTACAAGGCAAGAACATGCACTGTTATGTTATTTAGAAACATTTGAAACCTAGCCACATTTCATAAATGTTGAGGACACAATATAGAAAGAAGAAATACTCATTTTATTCATAATTGTAGTCAGAATACAACTTTTTTCGATAATATTTGAAATGCCATTTCGGCTACATTGATTCATAAAAAGAAATACAACTGATAGGCTGCCATGAAATAATTTCCCGTTTCATACATCATGCCCCTTTAGTACTTTGAAATATAAGCAGCTATCATTTGAAAACTCCGCAATACTTTGTGCGTCTTTTTAGGGAAAACAACTTGAAAGGAAACAACAGTTCAGAAAGCTTTAGTTCGGACATGCGCCTGATCCTTCTCCAGTACCTGTGGAGGAGGGGTCAGTACATTATAACAATGCGCTGGTGAGCCCCGTTGGTCCACTCTGCTAAACCAATATTTTATTAATGACAAGTATTTTAAAGATATGAACTTATTAGGGACATGCAACATTCAGAGAAAATCACAATAATGTAACATGGAATAAACCATGTTTACTTTACCATTTGCCGAATCCAGCTTTCCTGCACAAGATACAGGATAATAATAATATACTTACCGCCCCTGTATAAGACAATCGTTAGCATGCATTCTGACATGGTCGTTGGTGAAACTGTACCATAAAGGACTTTCCAACGGGTATTGCGGTGTACCATTCCAGAGTAGGTTGTAAGCCTAGTCGAATGTCCTGCAATACCTCATGCCACCATAGCACGACCAACTGTTTCCCCCTAGGTCGAGCCGGTCCCCGGTGCCCCAAGTACCGTCCCGAGGAAACTACTCAAACCTTGTGCACAAAGACGTCCATGACCACGCGAATGCATAACCGACTCAATAGTACACAATTGCAAGGTATTAATAAAGCCAATATTAGATACACATCATTTCATATTCAACATCTCAGGCATCAATTCATTTCCCATATTTCAATGTTCAAGGGACAAGCATAATTCTCAATGTTGTTAATAGAGTGATCAATTCTTTTAATATTCATTGTTAAATCTCTAGCTTCTTAGTGGTATTGACTTGTGGCATTAGCAACTGATATCGATCAACAGATGTTGCAAGACAATTATTTAGTTGGCATGAAGGAATAGCGAGAGGGACAATACCACCTAGATATCCACACTCACCGAATTAGAGAATCGCCGAGAGAGAGAGAGGAACACTTGCACGCTTAGCCTTCCGTTACGCGTCAGTCTGCATTGGCACCAAAAGTTTGGTTAATATCCTATCTCGTTGTGTTCTCTTCTCTCAGAATTCTCAAGAATGAATGTTATATAAATCGATAAAAATGGACAAGAATCAAATCATCGAAAATCATTCAGAAAAGCATCTATCAAAATAAAGCAACAAAACCAGCAGCAAAACATCCAGAGAAAACTCTTGGACGCATTTCAAGATAACCAATCCATTAGTTGGAAAGGTTCTTATGCACTTTTTCGTGATCGATTCGGTGCCGACGGTAAGTTTCTCCAATACTCGGTTCCGACCGAGTTAGCCAAGCCATAAGCCATATATAGTGAATTGCTAGAAACGGGACACTACATAATATACCACAAAGAAAAAGTTTCGTCCTCGAAACTTAAAGCAAAAGTCCTACCTCAAAATTATCAAACAGCGAGGGATATTTCACCTGTATCTCTTCCTCTAATTCCCACGTTGACTCCTCTACAGCATGGTTCCACCACAGCACGTTGACCAGGGATACTGTCCGATTCCGTAAAACTTTCTCTTTTCTGTCCAAAATTTGGACAGGCTCTTCAGTGTAGGATAGGTCAGCGCTCAGCTGCAGCTGATCGATATTCACTATATGGCTTGGATCATGCACGTACTTTCGCAGTTGAGATACATGGAAGACATCGTGCACATCAGCCAGAGCCATAGATAGTGTAAGTCGATAAGCCACTGAGGCTACCTTCTCCAAAATCTCGAAGGGTCCAACGAATCTCGGGCTTATCTTTTCTTTCATCCCAAACCGCATCACACCTCGCATGGGTGTGACCTTCAAGAAGTCAAGATCGCCTGCTGTGAATTTCAAAGGTCGTCGATGTACGTCTGCATAACTCTTCTGTCGACTTTGAGCAACTCTAAGTCTTTCTCGAATTAAGCAAACCCTCTCGATGGCCTGTTCCACAAGTTCTGGTCCGAGCACTTGCCGTTCACCGACTTCATTCCAGCATATCGGTGATCGACATTTCCGTCCATACAAGGCTTCGTACGGGGCCATTTGGATACTTGCCTGATAACTGTTGTTATAGGCAAATTCTGCCAATGCGAGATGCGCGTCCCAATTTGTCTTTGAATCAAGCACGCACAATCTCAACATATCTTCAAGAATCTGATTTACTCTCTCTGTCTGACCATCAGTCTGCGGATGGTATGCCGTATGGAAATTCAACTTTATGCCCATTGCTGAGTGCAGACTTATCCAAAATTGCGACAAGAATCTTCCGTCTCTATCCGACACTATAGAAGCTGGCACACCATGTAATCGGACAATTTTATTTATGTAGATCTGAGCCAACCGTTCTACGCCCCACGTAACTTTTATTGGAATGAAATATAACGACTTGGTTAATCTATCCACGATAACCCAAATCGCATCATTTTCCTTCTGAGTTCTTGGCAAGCCGATGATAAAATCCATACAGATATTATCCTATTTCTACAATGGAATGGCCAAATTTTGTAGTTCTCCGCCTGGCCGTTGATGTTCGGCCTTCACACGCTGACAATCCAAGCATTGTGACATGAATAATGCCACATCCTTCTTCATGCCATGCCACCAAAATATGGTGCGCAGATCTTTATATATTTTCGTGCTTCTCGAATGCAAGGAATACTTCGCGAAATGAGCCTCGGTCAGTATTTCGTTCCTGATATCCTCATCCTTAGGGGCACACAATCTTCCCTTGACACGAATAGTGTCATCTTCAATGGTAAAGTTCGACGTCTTTCCTGCTAGAATCAACTCACGTATCTTCTGCATAAATGGGTCGTCCTTCTGAGCAATCTTAATCCTTCCCTGAAGACTCGGCTCAAGTTGTAACTGAGCCAACTGCACATTCTGCGGACGAATCCTGAATCCGATGCCCATCTCTTCAAGATCTCGTAGTACCTCTTTTGCTATTGTTAGGGACCCAACAAATTTCCGACTCAAGGCATCAACTACCACATTTTCTTTACCCGGCGTGTAGGAGATTGTCAAGTCATAGTCCTTGATCATTTCTAACCAACGTCGCTGCCTCAAATTCAATTCCTTCTGTGTGAATATATACTTTAAGCGTTTGTGATCCGTGAAGATCTCGCAGGACACACCATAGAGATAGTGTCGCCATAATTTCAACGCGAACACAATCGCCGCCAGTTCCAAATCATGAGTTGGGTAATTCTTCTCATGCTGTTTGAGTTGTCTCGATGCATAAGATATTATCTTTCCACGTTGCATGAGAACACATCCCAAACCAAGTCCTGATGCGTCACTGTAGATCTAAAATCCCTCAGAGCCTTCCGGAAGTGCTAAAATTGGGGCCGTGACGAGCCGCTGCTTGAGTTCTTGGAAGCTACTCTCACAGTCGTCAGTCCACTTAAATACGACTCCCTTCTGAGTTAGGCGAGTCAAAGACGATGCGATTCTCGAGAAGTCTTTCACAAATCTACGATAGTACCCGGTTAAACCAAAGAAACTTCGTATCTTACTAGCTGATGCAGGCTGCTTCCAATCCACAACTGCCTCAATCTTCTTTGGGTTGACGGCAACACCTTCTGTCGAAATAACATGTCCAAGGAACGACATGCTGTTCATTCAAAATTCGCACTTGCTTAGTTTTGCATAAAGCTGGTTGTCCCACAGCGTCTGAAGTACTTCTCTCAAGTGCTCGACATGAGTCTCCCTGTTCTTTGAGTAGATCAAGATGTCATCGATGAACACAATAACAAACTTGTCTAAGAATGGTCGAAACACTCTATTCATTAGATCCATAAAGGCTGCTGGAGCATTAGTCAAACCAAATGGCATGACTAAAACTCATAGTGTCCGTATCTCGTACGGAATGCTGACTTAGGGACATCCTCTGGTCTGATCTTCAATTGGTGATATCCTGAACGAAGATCAATTTTTGAAAACACGGTCGTCCCTTAAAGCTGATCGAATAGATTATCTATTCTTGGCAAGGGATACTTGTTACGGATGGTTGTCTTGTTTAGTTCTCTGTAATCGATGCACAGCCGCATCGTCCCATCCTTCTTCTTTACAAACAGTACTGGAGCTCCCCATGGAGATACACTTAGGCGAATATATCCCCAGTCTAGTAATTCTTGTAGTTCCTTTAATTCTGTCGAAGCCATCCTGTATGGCGCCTTTGATATCGGACGAGTACCTGGGAATATATCAATTGTAAATTCAATTTCCCTATCCGACGACATTCCAGGGATCTCGTCCGGAAACACATCGGAGAACTCTGCCACAATTTCGGTCTGGTTCGAGCCTACACACTTCATTCGAGTGTCCTAGACAGAAGTGAGAAAGCCTTCACACCCAGAGTACAGCATGTGCCTTGCTGTAACTGCCGATATGACCATGGGTCTTTAGAACGCTGAGTCGCACGAGTAAGAGAATTTCGTTTCTCCGGGTAGGCAAAACACAACTCTCTTATCCGTAAAGTCGATTGTTGCATGACAGGCGCTGAGCCAGTCCATTCCCAATATGATATCGTACTCTTTGATGTCGAGTACAATTACATCCAGAGATAAGGTCTTGCCTCCAATTTTAATGTAGCCGTCCCTGCAAATCAAAATTGCAGGCATATCTACTCCCGAAATAGTACTAACACACAAAGCTGTCTTTAGTTGAGTCATACAAAATTTATTTTCTGTTACAAAATCAGAAAAGATAAAGCAATGAGTAGCACCAGAATCAAAAAGTACTCTTGTAGGTATGCCTTTGTATAATAATATACCTGTTATAACATTCTCTGCGATCTGGGCCTCTGCCTGAGTCAAGGCATAAACCCTTGCTTACCCACCTTGTTGTTGATTTGGTGCATTCCCGTTCGGAGCTGGTAAGGCTGGTGGCACTTGGCCACGATTTTCGTTATTATGTTGGCCCCGGTTCTGATTGTTATATCCTCCATGGTACTGATTATCGTTTGGTCCACGATGATTATAGTGCTGATCCCGTAGGGGATTCTGATTCCTTCCCTTTCTGTATTCAGATGCCATGTGGCCCATGCTGACACAATTGAAGCATCCAGCTCGATATTTTGCTTGTCGATGCCCATACCGGTTGCACTTGAAGCAACGCGGTCCTTGATATTTACCCTTATTCTCGCCAGCGTTATGACGCTTAGAAACGTCATTCCTTTCTGCAGCCAAGGGTCATTTATGGTTGATCCCCTGGTTGCGTAGTATTGTTCCACGGCCAACTGGTGGATGAAATCTTTCCATCTCAAGAGCTGTCTCATACGCCTCCCGATAAGACGTACACTTCCGACTTAGAATACCCCGCTCCACGCCCTCATTCAAGCCTTGCATAAATCTTCCTCGCTTTGCATCATCATTCGGTACCATGTACCCAGCGAATGCAACTCTCTTCAAAAACTCTGTCTCGTAGTCATGCACCTACATACTGTCTTGTCTAAGTGCAATGAACTCATTCTTTTTTTGTTGGCGGACAGCTGGTGGAATGAATTGGATAATGAAAGCCAAGATATCTTCGTATCTGAATTATTACCATAGGGTGCCTGTCTCTATGAAGTCTACCATTCCTGGGCCTTGAGATAAAGTTGTACAACGGTATACTCCACCCTCTTACTGCCCTGAATCTCCAACATTCGAAAGTAGCCCTCAAGTGTGTTCAAGAAGCCCATCACCTCATCTGGCTCCTCTTTTCCATTAAGTTTAGGCGGGTCGCAACTCTTGAATTCAGAGAACTTGAAGCTCATTCTCTTCCATGTCGGCGTCTCAGATTTCTCTGTCGGCACTTCCACGGTCTCGGTTGCTGCGGCCTTTGCAGAAATGTTGGAATCGGCCGCCCGCTTGATGACAATCTGAGTCAGGCTATCCACTTGCTTTTGTTGAGCATCTAGCTGCTCCTGAAACTGATACTGAAGTTGCTCTTGAAGCACGCGATGTTGAACCTCGCTCTGCTTCCTCTGAGCCTCCATTTGTTTAATCAGTTTCTCAATTGGGTCAGACGATGAATTCGTCTTTGTGCTGTCACCCTTGGTCATTATACAACAAAGAAATAATTTCATTAACAGTCATAAAATATTTATGGGCTTATTGTATGGAACAATATTTTATGCCAGCGCTATCGACACCATCAATCGAGAAAATTTGCATCAAGACTTCCTTTTGAAAATATTTTTAAAATCTGAGGATTTGAAACCGTGCTCTGATACCAACTTGTCATGCCCCGATTGGGAGATTCTTTCGTCCTCGCTTCGATTCGTACCGAATCGTTCGTCCTCGCTAAGGCGTGATGCCGTACAAGTCTGGTTTTGCACTTGTACAAGGCAAGAACGTGCACGGTTATGTTATTTAGAAACATTTGAAACCCAGCCATATTTCATAAATATTGAGGACACAATATCGGAAGAAGAAATACTTATTTTATTCATAATTGTAGTCAGAATACAACTTTTTTCGATAATATTTGAAATGCTATTTCGGCTACATTGATTCATAAAAAGAAGTACAACTGATAGGCTGCCATGAAATAACTTCCCGTTCCATACATCATGCCCCTTTAGTACTTTGAAATATAAACAGCTATCTCTTGAAAACTCCGCAATACTCTGTGTGTCTTTTTAGGGAAAACAACTTGAAAGGAAACAACCGTTCAGAAAGCTTTAGTTCGGACGTGCGCCTGAGCCTTCTCAGTACCTGTGGAGGAGGGGTCAACACATTATAACAATGCACTGGTGAAGTCCGTTGGCCTACTCAGCTAAACCAATATTTTATTAATGACAAGCCTTTTAAAGATATGAACTTATTAGGGACATGCAACATTCAGAGTAAATCACAATAATGTAACATGGAATAAACCATGTTTACTTTACCATTGGCCGAATCCAGCTTTCCTGCACAAGATACAGGATAATAATAATATACTTACTGCCCCTGTATAAGACAATCGTTAGCATGCATTCGGACTGGGTCGTTGGTGAAACTGCACCATAAAGGACTTTCCAACGGGTATTGCGGTGTACCATTCCAGAGTAGGTTGCAAGCCTAGTCGAATGTCCCGCAATACCTCGTGCCACCATAGCACGACCAACTGTTTCCCCCTAGGTCGAGCCGATCCCCGGTGCCCCAAGTACCGTCCCGAGGAAACTACTCAAACCTTCTACACAAAGACGTCCATGACCACGCGAATGTATAACCGACTCAACAATACACAATTGCATGGTATTAATAAAGCCAATATTAGATACGCATCATTCTCATATTCAACATCTCAGGCATCAATTCGTTTCCCACATTTCAATGTTCAAGGGACAAGTACAATTCTCAATGTTGTTAATAGTGTGATCAATTCTTTCAATGTTCATTGTTAAATCTCTAGCTTCTTAGTGGTATTGACTTGTGGCATTAGCAACTGATATCGATCAACGGATGTTGCAAGACAATTATTTAGTTAGCATGAAGGAATAGCGAGAGGGACAATACCATCACAGAGATCCACACTCACCGAATTAGAGAATCGTCGAGAGAGAGAGGAACACTTGCACGCTTAGCCTTCCGTCACGCGTCAGTCTGTATTGGTACCAAAAGTTTGGTTAATATCCCATCTCGTTGTGTTCTCTTCTCTCAGAATTCTCAAGAATGAATGCTATGCAAATCGATGAAAACAGGCAATAATCAAATCATCGAAAATCATTCAGAAAAGCATCCATCAAAACTAAGCAACAAAACTAGCAGCAAAACATCCAGAGAAAACTGTTGGACACATTTCAAGAGAAACCAATCCATTAGTTGGAAAGATTCTTATGCACTTGTCCGTAATCGATTCGGTATCGACGGTAAGTTTCCCCAATACTCGGTTCCGACCGAGTTAGCCAAGCCAAAATCCTTACATAGTGAACCGCTAGAAGCAGGAGACTACAATATATATATAGCGAGAGAGAGAGAGAGAGAGTTGAGAGTTTTCTCAAAAAGCCTAAACTAGGATCGACCGCCGCCATCCCCAGGGCTTTTTCCTACACTGGGCGACCACCCCGAACTAGGATCTATGATGGCGTTCGCCGGGAACCGCCGCCCAAACCTCAGTCCGCACGCACAACACAGCCCCGAGGCCCAACTTCAAGGTATGATATCTCTGTCTGCGTTTGTTCATTCTTCGATCCGTAAACTGTTTCAGGAAGACAACATAACCAAGATTATATCCCAGTAACTAAGTTTTGGGTTAGTAGAACCGTAAGTCCAGTATTTCAATCCAAAGATCGACAATAAACTGCCCAAGAACAGAACATAAGTTCATTCCCAACCCCTAGTTTGGAAGGGGCTTTACTATCAGAATATTAGAGATTTCGAAGATCTAATTGAATAGCTTTATAGAAGACATATGACAATAAACCTATTTTATAGATCCCTATTTCATTGAGTGAGTACAAAATTATTCGATGACCAAAATCAACAAAAACAGTTTTCAAAATAATAGAAAGTCTTAAAAATCCTCCTGATACGACGTGCTTTCTGTCAAACCGGGCGACGTGGTCACGAACTGAAAGTATCAAAAGGTGCGTATCAACTTCGCGGACGTGTGGGCTTTGATGTAATTCAAATTGGTCGCGTGTGCGTGACGAATTTGATACGTATCCATCAAAATTTACCGTAATGGTCTCTTTGCAAATTTTCTAATTACTTTGTGCATGTTCGTCAGATCGAGACGAAACTTGCACCAACAGGACCGTATCATTTTTCTGGTCCTGTATGCCAAGTTTGGTCCAATTCTAAGACAGTTGATCGGATCGCCATTTTGCGGGCCCCACGATCCGACTCAACGGACGATTATGTGCACGGCCTGCCGGAATCCAACTTCGGATATATAGTTGGATTCGTATCATTAAAATAAATTTGTAGACATATAGTTTGAGGACTTTAGAGACTATTGACTCTGGCACACTTTTCGGTGCAAAGCGGGTCCAACGGAGGACATCATTTTGACCCAAAATTATCGTTTTACCCCTGTGTCCAAAATTGGACTTTTGGAGAGGCAATCCTAGCTAATTTGACTATTCTGAGAACATTGGCAATGTCTATTTCAGCTTTTGGAGACAGTTGTGAGATTTAGACTTCATGACTTGCTAGTTGATGGTATATTGTTGGTTCTTCGTGCTACCACCAGGCAAGATACCTTGCCTCCCTCTACAGTTTATTTATATGATTATAGTCTTTCATTTTATATGTTATCATTTAGTTCTCTAGTTGATTTCTGTCTATATGTTTTCTCTATACCATGTTTATCAGCTTATTAGTCTTGCCTGTATAGCACCATCTTTTTATGACTTGATAGTGTAGGTATACCGGGCTTGATCTCATTATAGTTTATACTAGGGTTGTCCTTACCTGTGTCATGACCTGTTTATATTATTATGCATGATAGAACTGTTAGATATGCATATTTTTATGTATCTTACAATGTCCCCTGAGGACCTGATGATCTCTTCAGGTTTAGCGATCGCATGGAGTAGTTAACAGAGCAGGATGGTAGATGTTTGTGATACACTTGCAGGATCCAGGTATTGATATTATGTTTATTATCCATTCGTGCTTTCATTCCTTATCATGATATACTCTGCTTGTTAGTTTACTTTATAGACTCATGTTATTTCTTGGAGTCTAATCGAACATGTATGCTAGTGGGCAGCAGACCACGATCCATAGTTGTTCATTAATATTTATTATTTTTATTGTGGATTGAGATATAGTTTTGCCTTGCCTTAATTAGGCCCATTACCATAGTCCAGACAGCATTTACGTATTCGAGTTGGGCTGGAGTCTGCTTGATACGTAACTGGCTTGCTCACGAGTTCGCATCCGAAAAGCGGGTGCGGGTCGTGACAGGGGGGGATTCTTGGCCATTTTCTTGGGGTTTCAGCAAAATAAGGGCTACGGTTTCTTTGAGGAAGATAGGAAAAAGGCATCGAAAAAAGGTATGGCTGATCGGGGGAAATTGAGTTGCGTGGATGTGAAATAGAAGAAACCCTCGATCCCTTTTTTGATTAAAAACGTCAAGAGAAAAAATTTATCAAATAATTACCAAAATGGCATGGACCGATGTTTTAATTTTTTAGCAATAATTTTCCCGCAACTACTTTACTTAACGGATGAAACCAAACCATCAATAAATTATAAGGTTTTTCTTGACGGGTTCGTTTAAAACCATCAAGTAATATGGTAAGATTTTATTATATAACAGAAAAGGTGGTGTTTTCTTGATGTAAGCCTAAAATCATCAAGATAACCACTATTGTTGACGGTTTTCGACGACCGTCAACTTATAAACTGTCAAGAAACGTCAATTTTCTTGTAGTGATGGCACCACCATGTATTCGTGTAGCCACGGCCGTCCTAACATGATGTTTTAGTTGATGTCCGCATCTACGACATAACATGTTACCTCGGTCTGGAGATCACCAATATGACACTTCAGTCGGATCTTGTCCAGCGGCTCACTCTTACTGGCGTTGAAGCCACTGATTGTAGTGTGAGACGCTATTAGAAGATGATGATGAAAAAGACCCTGGGTCGTAGCAGAGTCCGGAGGATGATGCTGAGGGAAGACCCTGGGTCGATCTGCATCCGATCCACCTTGATGGCCTCAACATACCCTGTGTAATACAACGGTCTGTTGTGTCGGTTGTTCTTGAGTAGCATGTCTTGTTGAGGGAATGTAATTTTGGGGATGATCTCCCCCGTACTATGGTAGTGTGGACATGCTGCTGGATCATCCACAGGCTGCTTGACCTGACTGATGAAAGACTCAGCATCCTTCAGGGTTTCGCAGAGAGCATCCCGAGTATCTTTAGACAGGTGGAGGAGTTCGAACAAGGACAGCCGAGCTGGAGTACTGACAAGTTATGCTAGTATGTCAAAGTTGTGGGGTTTAGTTAACCCTGAAGCGTTGTCTCTTCATAGAGGCCTGTCGAAGCGGGCCTCCTTATGCTTCTGTTTATTAGCTGCTGGAAGTAGGAAAGGACCTTCACCTTGATCAACCGAGGTGGTGGACAGGGGCTTCCTCAGGCTGAAGGTTCTGCTGTAAACGCGTTTGTAAGAAAGTGCCTCCTTGGGAGAGGAGGTCACCATTCGGCAAGACTTGGTCTTCTTGCCTTTGGAGGTAGAACGTACCCCCGGTTGAGTCAGTTTTGGAGCAAGATCTGGGTGAACCCACATAATCTCCCCCGAGATGTAGTGAGTGGAATCAGTCCACTCGCGTTGTCATGAGTTGGCAGAAGTTTGACTACCTCCATTGTTACCTTTGGCATGGGGACAACACCATCTTGAGTTATAGTAGGCGGTAGGGTGCCGAACTGGAGTGACACTATGTTGGCCGAGACTGTCTTCTCCTCATAATCGACTGAGATGATGTACACATTGATCATGCATTGTATATAGTTCTTGAGGATGTAGCAGTCTTGAGTTGGATGTCCAACGAACCGATGGTTGTGACAGTACCTCGGGTCGCCCACTCTGTCCACTTCGTCAGGACGCATAGGATCAGGCAACTTGATCTTGTCACCATATTTTAGCATCTCGAAGAGTTGTAAGGTGTCCTCGTCATTGAAGGAGTAGACATCCTTCGGCTTTGGTGCAGGTGGAGGCTTCTGAGCGGCCCCCTGTATGCTTTTTAAAGCATTGACAGTCAATGCCTACTTCCCTTTCGCCTTGTGCCCACTGTTGCTGGTAGCAGGCCATTTCCTTCTGTCATCAAAGGCGGGGAAGTTAACCCCCAGAAGGTGAGCATTACGTTCCTTCTTCTCAACAGCTTCGGCCCTAATGATTAATGAACTCCAATCGGGAGGTTGAGTGGAGTCATGCCGGAGCTTGATTGCAGGAGTCATGTTCATGCTGCAGGCATCGATCAGTGTATATTCTCTTATACCCGGAGGCAACCTTAAGCATGCTTGTCGAAAACGTTAGATAAAGGTCCGAACAGTCTCCTTCTCTGTCTGGCGCACTTCTATAAGAGATGACGTGGTCATGTCCTTCCCCCTGTCGTAAAATTGGTCGAAGAAGAGATTTTCAAGTCATCGAAGGATTATATGGAGTTGTCAGGGAGACTGTAGTACTAGTCGTAGGCGACTCCCTTTTATGACCCAACAAACAGGCTTGTGAGTAGGGCATCTTCCTTCGGGAGATGACCCGTTGAGACTGTAATTAGGTCAGATACCGGCGAGGAGAGTCCTTCCTATCGTATGGCTTTAGTGTTTGTGGTTTATACTTGGGAGGGTAAACCACCTTGTTCCACTCGAGGGGGTAAGGTTGCGGGATTCCCATCTTCTGACGTTTTTTCTGCCTGTTTTGTGCCTTAAAGCGCTCGCGCAGATCTCTGATCATATCGACCAAATCCTCTGTAGAGCTGGGAGCAGAAGAAGGTGGTAAGGCATGAAGTTATGTATTTGAAGGAGCCGACGCCCAAGGTATGGCAGGATGATTTGCATCTGACGATACCCATTGAGGGGGTATACTCGACTCGCCATTGGCCCCTGGATCGGGACTGGTGAGGACATGTGCCCTTGCTAATGGTTGAGAAGCCAGAGTGGTCCGAATCTCAAATACCATTTGAGTCAGGGATTGCATAGTAGCAAAGAGGGTTTTGAGGCTCCCTTCTGTTTGCCATTAATTATCAAAAATAAGAACTACAGAGGAACTGGATTTGATTGCAAACTCGCAAGTACAAAAGAAAACTTAGAAATAAATCCTTGGAAACAATCTAAGTACAATTGTTTAGTTTAGATTCTGGGGGTGACGGTGGAGGCTCGGAAGAAGTGTAGAAACTCTGCCTTCTCCTTGGACTATCGAATGCAGTCTTTGCTCTAGTGAGGAAATGCTCTTGATCTTTTTTTTCATCCCTTTGCATGGGTGTGGTACCCTACTATTTATAGAGGCTTCTGGATGAGGCATATTTTGGGTCGCATAGGTGGTCAAGTAGCCACGTGGCCGTAACAGTGAACCAAGATCCAGTCTTTAGCTGCCAGCTGGGTGTTTGTTGAGATTTTTGTTGCAACATATCTGGGTGGTTCAAGACTTTGTCAATTCGCCACGTGTCCTGCTACGAAGTAGAATTAATCTGTTAAGGAAGTTTGGAGAATTTTGAACCGCATAAGGCTCATGCGGCTCGAAAATATGTCACAGTCTCCCTTGGCCATAGGACATCCCTGCCTCATCTTGGCCGTATAGTTGTCACAGGAATCTTCCTCTGCGGCCTGAATCAACTTGGCCGCATAGTGGTCTCAAGAGCCTTCCTTCTGCAGCCTGGATTAACTTGGATGCAGAGTTGTCATATAAGCCTTCCTTCTGCGGCCAGAATCAACTTGACTCTAGAGTTGTCATATGGGCCTTCCTTCTGCGGCCTGGATCAACTAGGTCACATAACGCCTATGCGATCAGTATTTTCATGCTTCTACAAGACCCCCTTCAAAGTTTTCAAATTACAAATTTTGGAATACTTTGAATAAGAAGCATGGAGATACGCATAAGATTTCGAGCCGCAGGGAAGTCTTATCCTGGCTGTCACTGCTACATCTAAAGCTCTGATTTATTTTTTTTAGATTTGGGGCTATCTTTTTCGTGATCGCCCTGACAATTATGAAGGATAGAATCCCGAGGGTCATCATTATCTTTAATGGGCGCGATAAACGAAGAGGCGTCTATCTGTTTACGCTTTGGTCGTAGAGAACTCCCCATGCTTTCTTTAGTCTTTCCTTCTTTCGTTTTCTGCTTCCTACTCTTCGTCTTCTCTAGTTAGCCATGGCCCCCAAAGCTTCCAAATCCACAAGCGCTGCTGACAAAGGGAAGGGGCCTGCCTCTTCATCTATAACTGCGGTCTTACCCTCCTTTCAACCAGATGTACAGACTCCTATCAAGGGTAAGGATGGTGGAAGAACGAACATTTGAACTCTAATGGCCATGTCATATACTTTATGTGCGGGTCTGACCATGTATCACCGCTGTGCTTTGGCTTCAACGCCTTTTGTGCACAGTCGGGCTACCATGGGGCATGTGTTCCATGTCTCACCGGGCCGCATGTGCTCGGTATGACCGGACCATATAGACTGAGCCGCATAGGTTTCACATGATTGAGCCGCATGTGCCCTCCCCATATCTGGTCCGTATAGGCTCTGTCTGACTGGATCACATATGCATCACCTGATTTGAGCCGCATGTGCTTCCCCCATATCTGTGCCATATAGGCTCTGCTTCACAAGGCCACATATGCATCCCCCTGTTTTGAGCCACATGCGCTCTTTTCACAACCAGGCCGCATAGGATCTGCCTGATTATGGCGCATAGTTGAAAAGGAACCCATTTCCTTTGTTTTCTTCTCACTATCATTTTTCTTTGACCTTTGCAGTGACTTTGCCTATGGCTCCTTCGGAGGAGGTTTTGATAGGGTATGTTTGTTTGCAAAAAACAAAAGTTAACCTTTATTTCAACAAACTTTGTAAAGAAGATTACAATAATTCTGGGAAAGTACTACAGGAATCCGATCTGAAGACGATCGCTTTATCCCTTGGACGATGTGAACTTTGAAGACGGTAGCCTCTGAAGATTGCAGCAGCACTTTGACAAGAACTCCTGATCTCTGGTGATGATCTCTGATCTCTGTATGCGTATGTGATCCCCTCTATGAAGGACTTGAAACTCTATTTATAGAGTTCTGGAAATAACTAACTTTTAGTTATTCTGGACTACGCAAGCTGGATTACGCTGCATTGGACCGTGCAGACATCAGACTGCGCTGGCAGTTATTTGATCGTGGGCCAACTGTATTGGACACATGGCATTATTTGATTGAAATACGTATGATCATGTACAGACGATTACCACATAATGAGTCATTGATGGCATGAAGGCTACGTGTACTTTGTCAGTTGTAGTGATGGAGTGCGCCAACTGAATTGTGCTGGCTTCGGATTGTGTTGGAATGGACTGCACTGGGATGGACTGGGCTGCAGACAGATTGTGCTGCATGTACAGCTGTCCTCGAGCGCTGTGCTGCACGATAAACGAACAGTTTCCTCGTTCTTCGTGCTGTCAGCTGTCAGAAGATCTGATTCTCTGTCAGGTAATGATGACGAGGCCACGTCAGCATGCGCACTTGGATGTGTGCGCACTTCAGCCTGCGCAATCGGATGGTTGCGCAATCTGTCTTCTGCGTAGTTCACTTGAAGGATGTTTAATTTGATTTTTATGACTTTGTTGATGGGTGCAACTTGATTTTTAGGACCTACAAGACCCCCTTCAAAGTTTTCAAAGTTTGATAATAGTCAAAGCTTCGGAATACTTTGAATTTTGATTTGAAAATCAAGTTGCGCATATGATGACCTGTTTGCGCAATCGGAGAAAGTAGCTCCTGTTAAGCCAGCGCAAACTGAGGAGTTTGTTCATTCTCGAAAACTATAAATAGTTCCCTTTCTCTTCTCTGTCATTCTTTACTTGCTTCTGATTTTCTGAAAGAAAGAATTTCCCGAGCTCTCTCGACTCTCCTTCTTCTTCTTCATCGATCTCCATGGCCCCAAAACAATCCGCCGCCGAGAAAGGGAAGGCCCCAGCCGAGTCCTCGACTCGTGCTGCGTCGTGCCCTTCGCGTCATGAGGTGGCTCACCCAGCACTTCAAGGTAGACATCCGATCGAAAACCCTTTTTAGGGTTCTTCGCCATTGCTGCACCTTAAAACTGATCTCTTTTTAGAGATTTGGTTTCGTTGCGCTACACTGTTTAGGGTTTTGGTTGCACAAAACCAATAATCTTTATTTTTATGAAGATTATTTTCTTGCGCAATCGGTTAGAACGCGCTGGCAAAAGTCAGCACAGTCTGCTGATTTGCGTAAGGCTATCCAGTACAAACTGATACTTTGTGCAAGTTATCCAGCACAATCTGATAGCTTGCGCAAGTGGATGAGTTGGCACCACTGGATAGTTTGCGCATAGAAGCTATTGTTGCATAATCTGATGGTTGTGCAATCTGATGCTTGTACAATCTGATGTTTGCGCAATCTGCTGGCAGAATCTTTGATTTGACTTGTACTGAATTTTGCTTTTTCTGTTTGATGCAGTTAACATCAGAGAGGACCCAAATTATGAAGTCTTCACAGGGACTTTAGCTGAGCCGGATTTCAAAGAAGACTTATCCCATGTGCTCTTCCCACAATATGCCCTTACATCCTCTCGCCAAGCTATCCTGATAACTCAAGACAATGAGACTTTACTAAGTCTGATGAATGGACAGCCCTTGCAGTCTGCTGACGCCATCACCCACGAGAAACCTATGTTCCTATTCGGCGAAGCCATTGACAAAAGTTCTCAACCTAGACCCCGAGTTGAGTCGAGAACTTTCCAAAGGAAGGAGAAACTGATCCAGTTACCAGACATAGCTAGATGCCTCCCTCTAGCACGATATGCTCATGCAAGCCATCCTAGGAGGATGGACTGGGATATTACTCTCCTTCAACATGCACCGACAAGAAAGATCTGTATCAAGAAAGGCCCGAACAACAGGGACATGTTCTATAGCTCTTCTGAGCGACACAGCACTTTATTAAGAGGGTTGAAGCCAGGCTGTATCCCTCCTAAGAACTCGTCTTTGTTGCCGCCGGTAAGGACACCGATTTTTGCTAATGAGTATGCAAAGGCGGAGGGCAGATATCCGGATTAAGACATCCGGCTGACCGGTTTGGTAAACCCGGATAACAGGAGGTGGAACTGTATAGCCAACTGGGTATTGGCTCAGTTTGAAAATAAACTTAGGAAGATCGAGCTTTATAACGCGGTATATGCTACCGTGTATGGCTTCCATCCAAACCCTCATCTGTTTCTAGCCCTGGCAGAGAGGTATAACTATAGGACAGGGACGTTCACGACGCCCTGCGGGGAGATGGGATTGGCCCTCCACGAGATGAAGTATATCTCATGCCTACCAACGGGAGACTGCCCTTATGAGGAGTATGTTCCCACAAACGACGAGTTAGAGAGACTACATCGGAAAAATCCAAAAATGGTAGCAGTTTTCGACGAACTATTGTGCCATTATAATATATGCTCCCTGTATTACAAGAGCGGCTCTTCTAGCACATGTTATTCCTCCAAATGGTTACCTTATCTTTTTTTTTAATCATATCGTTGAGAAAAAGACCAAGGATCATGACTCCTGCAACCCAACTTTCTTTCAATCTTTCAGCCACAGAGAAGTAATAAAACTGATGGAAGAGAATAAGAGAGTGGATATCAGGGTTACTGACGAACACCAATACCCTCCGCTCAAGCCCGGAGATTTTGTTGAAAGCTTTATAAGGATGGGCTACAGGTCCATGTCACAAGAAGCTCAGCTGGCAGGATTTTTGACATACTGGCTCCGCCGATTTGTTGTACCTGGGGCAAGCACCGTGGACCGCTTCCACCTCGGCGTACTCTTCGCTGTCGTCCGGTTAGTCTTCGGCTACCAGATGGATTTGCTATCAGCGATGACTTGTAGAATAAATGCAGGTCTTCATCTGTATGTCGATTCAATGATCAAGTGGAAGGGTGAGAAAGGGAACTTCCCTAGACTGGAGTTTCCCTACACCTATCTATTCGGGTGGTTGCTTCTGCATCATCCATCTCTGATGAACCCCAACATGGTGGCAGTTAGCGGCAGCTTTCTGCGTAGATTCTCTCGAAGCAAGTGGGTGTACGTTAGTCAGAAGGACTGCAAACATGCCCTGAAACTTGGCAAGGGATGGAATTTTTATAGCTTCGCTCCTCCAGCTGTTACGAATTCATGACAACAAATCTGGTTGATCTGGGAGGCAGCCACTGGGTCGAGCAGCTTTTGAATGGCTGAAGGCGATTAGACCATCACATTTGGTATACAAATTTGAGAAAGAGTGCTATCTGGAACCATATCTGCCGAGTCTCTTCGCTCATCAATTTGGTTATGACCAGTTCCATGTGTGCAACGCAATAACTTGCCTACAAGAAAAGGGGTACTTGATTGACGGTGCCAGAGCGTGGGCCTACTACAATGCTCGAGACACTAGGACTATGTTCTCGATGCCAAACAAAAATGATAATGGCCCTAGAATGCTATACACATATTCTCTGTTCTACACAGCTGCCAATACATTTGCTAAAAACTTTAGTCTTATTGATAGCTTCGCAACAGCGACACGTCTGAAGAAAGGGGCCACTGCTACATTAGCTCCAGCAAATGATGAACAACATGAACTGGTAGATGATCCATTAGAAGCTTCCAGGGAAGTAAACTTTCCTGAGGAAGTCAATCAACCACTGAGAATTTCTTTGAAAGTGGTTAAATCTCCAGCCAGAGAGAGAAAAAGAAGGATTGAAGAACCTTCTTCCCCAGCTGCAAAGAAGAAACTAATTCTGGATCAACCAGAGAAAGTTACTACTAGATCCCAATCTCGGCAGTTGTCCGAGTCAATCCAACGAGAAGAGGCAACCACGCCGACTTCTATTCCAAAGCCGGTTGACGTAGTCGATGTGGAGAGCCCAGAAAGGCCTCTTCATAGAAAAAAGCAGGCTATTCGAAAGAGAAAGAAGGTGATCCCGTCTTCAGTGGTGGTGAATGCTGCTGCTGGGATTACTATGTCATCTCCTACTCCTGCCTTTGAACCTAGTCCAGAGGGGAGAGAGGAGACTGAATAGAGAGAAGAGGCTGCAGAGCCTATAGAAGATGTTGAACAAAGAGATGAGGCTGCAGAGCCTAGGGAAGATGAAGCTTCATGATCTCCTCCGCCAGCGGTAGAAATGACTCAGCTTCCTGTCACACCAGGAGCAGTCCACGAAGAGGAGGATCGTTTAATGATTGAGGCATTAAATGATTGTGACTTCGGTTATCAAGAAGATGCTGATCATGCCGCTGCCACTGCCAACGAAGAAGCTCCTGAGGATAGTGAAAGTGAGGAGAGTACATCATCAGAGGCTGTTGATGATACACAGAATCCTGAAGAGGATATTGAAGTCCATCTATCTCCTAAAGCAGCTGATGACACCCTGGATCCTGAAAAGGATGTTGAGGTGCAGATATCTCCCGAAAAGATTGCAAATGAGGAAGTGGACCTGGAGGAAACCCCTACTGTTGATCCCAAAGGAATAAAATAAAATTGTCAATCTTCTTTTCATAGATTAATAGCTGACATTTTTATCTTTGATCCATGCAGAAATTGAATCTTCTCCAGCTCCTCCAGTGTACACGGATATAGTACCTGTAATGACGATAGTTAGCAGAAGTCGTCATTTGTCAGGTGGCTCTGAGGCAGGCAGTAGCCAGGCAGTAATGTTTGAGGCTACTTCTGCTAGATTGTAACCTGGGCCAGTAGATGACCAAATCATCATTGAACGAAGCCTTGGTAAGACTGCTTTCACTTTTGATCTTTTCAATAGCTGCAAATGACAGACAAAATGATAAAGTTTATCTGTTTTTGCAGGAGAACAACCGGGAGGAGCAACCAGCTCGACTTTAGCTCCTTTATTTAAAGAGCCTCCCGTCCAAGTGGCTGAACGTCCTACTGCTTCATCATCAGGAGTCGCTGCTACTCCTGGTGCTTTGGCCACCAATCAATTTGTCATCAGCTCTTTTACAAACTTATTCTTTAACTCTTTGGGACCCTTAATAGATAGGGTGTTAGAGAAGGAAGAGGCTCCTTTTTCTACATTTAGAGGTCGAACCTCTTACTTGATTAATGCCATCCGCAGCCAAGGGGATGAGGCTCACGCTACTTTTCTTGATCATATATTAGATGAATTGGAGACTGTAGTTAAGAGCTATAAAGAGCTATGGAAAGGAGAGGTAAAGCCTCTGGTGAAAGCTGAATTTGAGCGGATGTCTCAGGAGGCCGTGGTTGAGAAAGTTAACTTCCAAATTCTCTTGGATACTTTCACTGTCAAGTTTGCTGGGTACAACTCCAAAGTAGAAACAGTGTCATCTGTTGCTGAAGAAAAAGAAAGAAGAGTTGCTGAATTGCAAGCAGTAATTGCCCGTCTTCAGGAAGAATTGAGACATGCTCAATTAACTCTGGAGGATGAAGCTACTCAACATCAAGCTGCAATTCAACAACTTGGTGTTCTAACTCGAGAAAGAGATGAATATGCTGTAGCTCACCAAGCTGAAGTTACTCGCAGACTAGTAACCGTGCCAACCTTCGATGATAAATCTGGGATGGAAGAAGCTAGGAAACGAGTAATAGAATCACGTGAAGAGCGGCTACAAATTTTGAAACAGCAGATGATCAATTTGATGACACCACGGCTGAGTAGAAAGATCTTTTGTATCTTCTTATTTTTTATGATATATGTCTTTGTAACATCTTTCATATTTGATCAATAAAAAAGATATTTTTGTGGCTCTATTATTTGTTGCATATCTTATTCAGATATAAATAATAGCGATAGAAAATATATTCAGAGGTGCAGGAAATGATATATTTCTTGATTCTGGAAAATAATTATATTCAATTATATCTGCTCAGAGGTAATATGGACGTGGCAAATATAATTTATTGAATATTATTATTTCAATAGACAACTTAATCAAAGATGACAAGTTGCTGATAAGAACGAACTGGATGATTCGTCAAAATGTGTGAACGACATAAATTATCGGGATGAACGGGTGAACCGTCAGATGAATTAAATGAATAGGTGAACCGTCGAGTGGATGTGTGAACGAACGAACCGTCAGATGATGTGTGAACGGGTGAACCGTCAAATGAATATGATGAATGAACGGATAAACCGTCAGATGAATGTAATGAACGGACGAACCGTCGGATGAATGTGATGAACGGACGAACCTTCGGGTGAGTGTGATGAGCGGACGAACCGTCGGGTGAATGAATATAATGAATGGACGAACCGTTAGATGAATGTGTTGCTTCATAGTTTTACGACTCTCTGTCTATAAATAGAACAGAAAATCAGTCAGAATGGTCACTTTCACTTTTCAACATAAAGATGTCGTCTAGCGATGCATCCAGGAAGGCTGAGATCGCTTCGAAGGTGGAAGCAGGTACTGAAAAACATCCAGTCGAGCCGGCTAAACAAATGACAGCGGGCGAAGGTTCATCTTCCCCCAAACTGCCAAAGGATATCTTGGACTTCCTTCTCGAACCAGGGAAGACTGAAGAAGAAGAAGCTATGAGAATGGCTGCTTGCAAGTTCCTGGTGGGTACCAGCAAGAATGTTCTTGACACTTTTGCTGATCATGTCTTTGATTAAGACGGTAGTGACCCGCGTCCCAATTTTGAGAAGGATAATAGTGACCTTCCTTGATATTATGTACTATCATTCAAGATGAAATAAAACTGAATTTTATTTATGAACTTGTCTGATAATTACAATCAATGTCTGTTACATTTATACATAATATTTCTTGAGGAATTTGCTATTAATGGGCATTATTGCAACTCGACCGTCTAGCTCTGTGAGTTGATAGGCTCCATTCGAAAAGACTTTGCTCACGATATATGGACCTTCCCACTTCGCATCGAACTTGCCTTTGCTCGAGTGAGTCATAGTCATAGGACGTCTGACTGTTAAAACGAGCTCTCCTTTCTGAAAGGCTCTGACCTTAACTTTACGGTTGAAAGTCTTCGAGATACGGGTTTGGTATAACTCAATATGCTGTTGAGCCATTAACGCTTCTCATCGAGCGCTTCTAACTCTTGAAGTCGGAGAAGATCGTTGTTCTCTGTCGTGAGTTCGTTGGCGATAACAATCCTCAAAGATGGAATTTGGAGTTCCAGGGGTAGAACTGCTTCACAGCCGTATACCAAAGAGAAGGGTGTACAGCCTATAGGGTTGTGGACCGTAGTACGGTAGGCCCAAAGATATTCTCCAAGCTTTTCACTCCAGTTTCGTTTGTTAGTAGATACAAACTTCTTGAGAAGCTTGATGATAGTTTTGTTGAAAGCTTCAGCTAAGCCGTTAGCAGCAGGATTGTAGGCTGTCGAAGCGACATTGTCAATCTGATGATCGTCACAGAACCTTGTGAACTTTTGGCTAATGAATTGAGGTCCATTGTCATGAATGATTCGTCGAGGTACACCAAATTGATAGATGACATGGTGTTTGACGAAGTTGATAACGTTACTGGTCTTGACTTCAGCCAATGGTATCGCTTCGGCCCATTTGGAGAAGTAATCGATTATTGCGAGTATGAACCGATGTCCTCTAGAAAAAGGAGGATTGATGGGACCGATGATGTCCATGCCCCAAGCTTCAAAAGGCCAGGAAGCAGCAGGCGGATGAAGGAATTCCGATGGTTGATGAATAAAATCTTCTTGGATTTGACAAGCTCGATATTTCCTTGCATATTCGATGGCATCAGATACCATAGAGGGCCAGTAGTAACCCATACGTCAGATACGATCCTGTAGCTTAGGACCAGGTTGATGTGCTCCACAGACACCGTCATGAGCTTCACGCAATACTTGCTTCGCTTCATCACCAGCAAGACAGCGCAAGAGTAGGCTGTCATAAGTTCGGCGGTAGAGAGTCGTGGTGGTCTGATTATAGTAGAATCGCAGAGACCGCCGACGAATACTCGTAGCCTCTTTAGGATCTTCAGGGAGTATGTCATGGACCACAAAGTCGATGAAGGGAGTTCTCCAATCTTTACTGATAACATTGACTTCAGTAAGATTACTGAACTCAATATCACGATTGTTTTCGACACAGAACAATTCTCGATTAGAGATAACCACGACCTGTTGTCTTTTGATAGGGATGGCTAAGACTGCTGCAAGATTAGCCAAAGCGTCTGCTTCAGTATTGCAAGCTCGACGTACATATTCGATGAAGAAGCCTTTGAATGATGTAGCCATGTTGATTGCCGCTTCATAGTAAGGCACTAAATCTTGATGGCGAACTTCATAGGTCCCTCTAACTTGATTAACAACCAACTTAGAGTCACCATAGACTTTAAGATACTCGACGTCAAGTTGTTTGGCTAGCTGAAGGCCAATGAGTAGAGCATTGTACTCTGCCACGTTGTTGGAGCAAGGCTCATCTAGGGAGTATGCTCTTTGGATAGCTAATCCGTCTGGAGAAACAAGAACAACTCCAACTCCTGCGACAATGGCCCCATTGGGTCCAATCCTGGATGCACCGTCAAAGAATAGACGCCAAGTAGGAAATTCTTCGGAGATTGTATTAGATTCCAAAGTCTCGTCTGGAATTTCATCATAGAGCTTAGATGTCTCCGAAACAGGATGAGCTGCTAAGAAATCCGCCAGTACTTGACCTTTGATAGATTTTTGAGGAACATATACCATGTCATATTGGGCTAGCAGAATGGCCTATGTAGCCAGCCGAGAATTAAGTGTGCTAGGCTTCTTCATCAGTACCCGAAGAGGATTAACTCGGGATATGACATGAATAGTTTGGCCAATGATGTAATACCGAGTCTTCTGAATAGCGAACATAAGAGCTAGGCATTCTTTTTCAACCGGACTATAACGATGTTCAGCACCAATTATAGTACGACTGAGATAGTAGATGGCTTGTTCATGACCTTCTTTATTCTTTTGGGCAAGTAAAGCACCCAATGAATGATCCATAGCACGGACATATATTAAAAATGATATGCCAGAGATTGGTGGCACCAAGACTGGTGGATTCATGAGATATCGCTTGATGTCGTCAAATGCTCGCTGACATTCTTCGATCCAAATGAAAGATACACCCTTCTTCATTAGTTGAGTGAATGGTCTGCAGCGTCTAGACAGATTCGAAATGAATCTCCTGATGTATGCAAGTCGACCTTGGAATCCTCGTAGCTCTTTCAGGTTGCGTGGAGGACGCATCTCTTGAATGGCTTTGATCTTCTCGAGATCTACGTGTATACCCTTAGAGGTAATGACGAAGCCGAGAAATTTGCCACTAGAGACACCCAAGAATGACTTGGTGGGATTTATTTTGAGTTGATGTTGGCGTATGAGGTTGAAGATAGTTCTCAAGTCTTGGATGTGATCTTCCTTTAGATGACTTTTGACGGCAATATCGTCGACGTAGCATTCGACAGTCTTGCGTAGATAATCTCAAAAGATGGTACTCATGGCTCGTTGGTACGTTGCACTAGCGTTCTTGAGACCAAATGGCATTACAGTATAGCAATAGACTCCGCGAGGAGTGCGAAAAGAAGTATGCTTTTCATCTTCAGGATTCATCCGAATCTGATTGTATCCGGAGAATCCGTCCATAAAAGATATTCTTTCGAATCCACAGGTGTCGTCAATCATGACGTCCGTGATAGGGAGAGGAAATTCATCTTTTAGACATGCTTTATTAAGATCCCGAAAGTCGATGCAGACTCGAACTTTTCCAGTTTTCTTTAGAACTGGGACGACATTGGCTACCCAATCAGGATGCTGCTCTTCTCTAATAAAGCCACAAGCGATGAGCTTCTTGACTTCATCGTCGATTGCGTCCATCATTTCTGGCTTGAAGTGCCGTTGTTGCTATTTGACCGGTTTTGCATTCGGCAAGATATTCAGTTTATGAGTAACAACGTTGGGATCTAGTCCTGGCATATCTTCATAGCTCCAGGCAAAGACATCAATGTATTCTTTAATAAAAAGAATTAATTCTTGCTTGTCTGCCTCTGGAAGGTTCTTGCTGATGAATATTGGCTGAGGTGATCCGCTTTCTCCTACATCAACTTGAACTAATTGATCTTCAGTAGGAGGTTCTCTTTATTCGAATCGAAGTTCCCATTGGGTATCCATTCGTTGAGCCCAAGGATCTGTTTCAGGATTTTCTTCAAAATCCACGTCATAACCTTCTGGAAGTTCGGCGGAGACCATGTTAGAAGATACAGTCAATCGATGAACTTGACCGATGCTGGTGTCAGAATTCCATGATCTGGAATCAGAAGAGTTAGAACGCTTTTCACTATCGGATTCAGAAACTACTGGAGATAATACCGAAGGAGAAGCATATCCGAGACCTCTTTTGGTCCTGCTGTAGTACATCTCTGACTTTTCTTGCGGCACGGCCGTACGGATAGGAGTTCTTCTACCTTTACCGTAGTTGACGCCACTTTTGAAGTCATAACCCATTTTTCGGATGATGTCTTTTGATTGTTGACTATAACGACAGAGTTGAAGGTGCCCCGTATCATTACTTTTGCTATCATCTGTATAGCTAAATTGTTGTTCCGGTCCTTTACTAAAAAGTATTGGACTCTCGCCTTTCTTACGAGCAGGAACAATACGATATGAATCTTTTGGGTGTTCAAACGAGACTTCTGTTTGAAGAGATTTCACAACTCCTATTGTAAATGACTGAAAGCTATCTAACATATCCAAATAGCATTTAGTATGATAAATGACATCAGTATAATGGAAAGTAGATGCTTTTTTATTGATTTGTACATTTGTATTTACAACAGGACCTTTAGCCTTAGCAAGCTTGGTCAGATTGATTACAAGAGGGGGAGAAGAAGAACGTGGAGGAGGATTGGCTTTGTTACGATGAAGGTCGATAACAAGCGGCTCAGAGGAGGTGAGCTCCCTTTTATCCTTGTTATGAGATAAATCAATAACAAGTGGCTCAGAAGAGGTGAGCTGTCCTTTTTCCTTGTTACAACGGAGATCAATAACAAGTGGCTCAGAAGAGGTGAGCTCCCTTGGATCATGATCATCATCAGTCGATTGCTTCTGGACTGGCAAGTGAATAGCCAGTGGCTTGGAAGATTGAGGACGAGAAACATGCCCTTTGATAGGAATGATAAGGGTATCATTGGGCACTGTTTATTGCTCTTCTTCAGTGTCTAGAGATAGGACAACTTTCATGAATTTATCCTTGTACATATGAGCATCGTTGCAGTATGCTTCGACGCCTTTGAAAGGATAGAGATCAGTAACCTCCTTTTACACCTCTCCATTGTCATCGACATATTTGAAATATTGATGGAGAGTCGATGGAACAATGTTATGCTCATACAGAAATGGTCTTCCCAGCAAAGCATTGTAGGAACAACCATGATTGTCAATGATGTAGAAGGTAACCTTTGTACGAAGATTACCTATTTGGAGTTTTAGGCGAATCTTGTCCATAGGCTCACTCCTTCCCTGGTTGAACCCAAGAATGGTGGTGATTGTACTGGAAAGACTATGCACTGGGATCTTCACTGCATCCAACATTGTCTTCGGCATGATACTGAGAGCAGACCCTGGATCTATCAGAATACGATCGACTTTTATCGAATCGACATATCCTGTATAGTAGAGAGGACGGTCGTGCCTGTTGTCTTCCATCTGCATGTCATCCTGTATGAAAGTTATGTTTGGAATTAACTCCAGCACACTATGACAATGGAGGTAAGAGACTGGCTCTGCTTTCGGCTTTTTCAGAAGGGCTAAACAGGTTTCAGCTTACATGAGATCCTCACTCAGAGTTTTCCGAATCTCTTTGGAGAGGCGTAAGAGCTCGAAGATGGACAGCCGGGCCGGTGTATTGGCTAGTTGAGCCAAGATGTCAAAGTTGTAAGGCTTCTCAAGTCCAGAAGGAGATGACTTCTTCAATGGTTTGTCGAAGCAGACTTGCTGTTTGCCTTTGTCAGCTACCATCGGCTTAGGAGGAGTAGACTCTACAACCGGTGAGGATGCAGTAAGAATATCCTTAATAGAAGCAGGCTGCACTGGAGAAGGCTCAGAAGAAGAAGCAGGATTCTCTTGAGCTTCAGGGTAATCCTTTAGATAGGCTTTCCCTGATCTGGTACCCAGCAGGATTTCCTCATCAACTATGGGGTCAAAAGACACCATATTGCAAATCTTTGTCTTGTCTTTGGAGCGGTCTTTCTTCTTGGAGGAAGAGGGAAGTTCAAACTCTGAAGCAAGATCCGGATGAATCCATATAATTTCGCCATTGTCAAGAGACAAGGGGACGAGACCTTTACTTCGTGGAGGAGGAAGATTCTCGATCTCAAGAGTAGCTTTAGGGATAGGAATGACACCATGTTGTACCATCTAGGGCAGAAAGTCACCGAATTGAACTGAGACCATATTTGCGGTAACGGTCTTCTCGTCTTTCTACAAAGTGACAACGCCAGCGTTGACCAGCTCTTGAATTTTGCCTTTTAGCACATAACATGCTCGAGTGGGATGCCCGATGAACCTGTGATAGACACATTATTTGGGATGATCAGTCTTACCAACTTCATCAGACTTCTTGGGATCTGGGAGCTGGAGCTTATTGCTTTTGATTAAGCAATCAAAGATGCTCACTGTGTCATTCTCATCAAAAGAATACTCTACTTTCGGACGAGGTTCTCTTGATGGAGGTGCTGAAGAGGTAGAAGTTGACGTAGGAGGAGCTACGTTGACCGCCAGAGATTCTTTGTTCTTGTTCAAATTGATATTCAAAGATTCTTTTTCTTTGCGGTTGTTCTGGCGATTGCCACCGCCCGATGTCTGGTGTTCATCCCGGTCGGGGTTAGACATTTGTACCCCTAGCTGCTTGAATTTATCAGCGCTAACTTCAGCTGCTTTAGCGTTGACAATGAAGGATGGTTAGTCTTAGAACTGAGTAGACCCCGTCCACATGCTGATGATAGAAAAAAGATTTGCCTTGCAGGTGTCTATGGTGACAGTGGCTGGAGTTCCAGGAGGCATTTTCAAAGCTTTCCGGCGTAATCTTTCAATGAAACTCTCAGCAGTTTTATTGTGCCTTTGTTTGATTTTATTAAGGGCTGACTAAGTCATGTCGTTGATCCCTTCATAGAATCGTTCCAAGAAGATTTGCTTTAAGCCATAGAAGTAGGTGATACAACCATCGGGCAAGCTTCTGTACCATTCGTATGCTATGCCAGCTAAACAACCAACGAATACTCTGGTAAGAAGTGTGTCATTTGGTTGAAGTTGGACAGTCATAACCTTAAAGTGGTTAATAAACTGACTGGGAGAAGTACTGCCATCAAACAGCGAGATTGTTGGGATCTTGTACTTCGGAGGAAATAGGACTTCCTTCCATTCAACTGGGTAAGGTTGCTTGATCCCCAACCTCTGTAAGTTGTCTTTCTCCTTGAAAGCTTCGAACTGAGTGCGCATGAGCTTGAAAGCTTCATTGGCATCTTCCACTGACGTAGAAGGAGCAGGTTGAGTCACAGTATTAGGAGGAGGAACAGAATGATAAGCACTACCCCCAGCACCTGACTGACTAGGTGTAGGTTGGATTTGTACAGGAGGTACTTGAGTAGATGCTACCCCCAGCCCTGCATTAACAGGTACCGACGATGCTATGATTTTAGGATTTGTATGAGGTATAGTCGGTGGCACTGTGTGCTGGGCCACAATGATGGAATGCATACTTGCGACCATTTCGGCCATGGTCTTTAACTTATCTTCTAGTGCAGCTATTCTTTGTTCTTGGCTGGCTGAACTGGAAGCATCGGGATCTTCATTGACAACATAAGTCGTCACTTCTCTGGGTACAGTAGAGGACACTGTTTGTTCTGAGCTTTCACTGTATGCATTGTAGTCGGAGAAAGAATTATCTCCTGAGTGAGAAAGAGGAAGATGACAAGAAGGATCTTGAAGATTCCTTTGACCGAATGTGTCTCGGCTTCGGGATCGGGTATGTTGGAATACTCCTTCAGAAGATTCTTGGAGTAAATCCAAATACCGTTGACGCGGCTTGCGAGGCTTCCCGTGCTTGGAGCACTTCCTACCCCCAGTGTCTCTAGAAGTCATGTTGACCGAAATGTACAAAACCTCGTCTTCATCTTCCGACATAGGTTCAGAGTTTGAAAAGTTCAGACGATCGAAGACAGATCGTCTTGTTGTCTGACAACAACACTTGATGACCACTTTATGATTGCAATGGTGTCCAAGTGGTCGCACTGGAGATGTTGAGATGTTATCCCGTTTTTGCTTGAGGTGTTCTCGGAGATCAGGAACAGCAACGGGACGAGCAGAAGTTCGAGGGATGTGTTCTTTGATAACATTCGAAACATGGTCCGGTTCTTCAAATGTTTTGTCCCTTGAGTGTACAGGGAAGTGCTCATTTCATTGGCATAGGTGTCTAAATTTTTGATCCTGGAAGTTTGCTTCTGATGATGGTTGGTCTTCGACATTGGTTGTTTACACTTCACCGAAGTTGGCCTCTTGAGATAAGCTCTTAGATCAGCAAACTCACCCCCAGGGATTTCTGTCTGAGACACCAACAATTTTCCCTGTCTTGAACGGGAGATCTTGAGAGTTGGGAGATCTTGGAACTCTGCTATCGGTGTTGGCAGAATACCTCTCTGATCAGTACACTTTCCTTTGTCAAGGAGAGAAGAAGAATCCTTATGAGAAAGGGTTCTTGTACTGAGTGGTGCCGGAGCACGTTCAGATTGATCTTCTACGGTAAAAACTGAAGAAGATTGAGAAAAGACCAAAGGGCCTTTTCCTTTGTTTTGGAAAGAAGGGTTAGCTAAAGAGCGTTTCCCTCTGTTGTCTTCCAAGTCATGGGACGAGAAAGATTGAGAAAAGACCAAAGGGCCTTTTTCTTTGTTCTGGAGAGAAGAAGGAATAGCCAAAAGACTACCCCCAGTGGATTGTGCAGGAGCAACAGGGTGTTGGAGAGGAGGAACAGAGCTTTTCCTCTTATTGTGAGTAGAAGATATATTAGCCAAAGGGCTATCTCTCTTGGATTACGCAGGCATAGTTTGCGGATGGGTTGATGGCGCACTGTCAGATTGCGCAGGAGGAGTTTTGGAAGAATGTCTTCTGGCCTCAGTCACAGTGGCTTGCGCAGCAGGAGCCTTGTTGCCAGAGTGTTTAGATTGCACTCTGGTTGCTGGAGTAGTGGACTGCGCAGGCAGAGTAGCAGCCAACTGCGCCAGAGGAACAAGAGTCTTGCACTTTGACAGAGCAGCATATGATGTAGTTTGTGCACTGGCAATAGCATATTGTGCACGAGTAGTAGAGGCAGATTATGCAACAGCAGAGACAACTGACTGTGCAACAGTCTTAGCAATAGAGACTTTAGATTGCGCAACAGTCTTGGTGGCAGAATCAACAGACTATGCAGCAGTCTTGGGGACCCACACTGGGCGCACTTTGCTCGTGGCAGAAGTTGTTGCAGTGCGAGGGGTGGTCCTATAGTTGATCATGGCTTCGTAGGCCGTCTGGTTGACCTTCACAACCAGCATCTTCTGCGTCTTTCCGATAGACGCAATGTCACATTGAGTTGTCACTTCCTCGTCGGAGGAGAAAGTCGTCCCCAGCAGAGTCGCCATTTTGTTTGCAAAAAACAAAAGTTGATCTTTAACAAACTTTGTAAAGAAGATTACAAGAATTCTGGAAAAGTACAACTATAGGAATCCGATCTGAAGACGATCGCGTTATCCCTTGTACGTTGTGATCTTTGAAGATGGTAGCCTCTGAAGATTGCAGCAGCACTTTGACAAGAACTCCTGATCTCTGGTGATGATCTCTGATCTTTGTATGCGTATGTGATCCCCTCTAGCAAGGACTTGAAACTCTATTTATAGAGTTCTGGAAATAACTAACTTTTAGTTATTTTGGACTGCACAAGCTGGAGTGCGCTGCATTGGACCGCGCAGACATCAGACTACGTTGGCAGTTATTTGATCGTGGGCCAACTGTATTGGACACATGGCATTATTTGATTGAAATGTGCATGATCGTGTACAGACGGTTACCACGTAATGAGTCATTGATGGCATGAAGGTCACGTGTACTTTATCAGTTGTAGTGATGGATTGTGCCAACTGAATTGCGCTGGCTTCGGATTGCGCTGGGATGGACTGCGCTGCAGACAGATTGTGCTGCATATACAGCTATCCTCGAGCGCTGTACTGCACGATAAACGAACAGTTTCCTCATTCTTCGTGCTGTCAGCTGTCAGAAGATCTGATTCTCTGTCAGGTAATGATGACGAGGCCACGTCAGCATGCGTACTTGGATGTGTGTGCACTTCAGCCTGCGCAATCGGATGGTTGCGCAATCTGTCTTCTACGCAGTTCACTTGAAGGATGTTTAATTTGATTTTTATGACTTTGTTGATGGGTGCAACTTGATTTTTAGGACCTACAATGCTCAGGCTGCTCTAAGTATCAAATTTGACCATATAGTCGAAGATGTGTCGACTCAAATTATCGGAGGTCAATCTGAAGCCAGGTTGAAGGAGATCTGAAGCCATTCGTATTTCTATTTACTCAGCATGATGAACTCTGGGATACTGGGCGGCATTCATTTGAAGCCTATGTTTTTGTTCGGGGATGCCCTGACCATCTCGGACCAGCACATAATAGAAATATCCGAGAACTAGGATTTCTTTTCCTACGGGGTAGCGATTTATATACCCCAGATGGAATGCCACTTCCCTTTATCAGGGTTCAACATGGTGCCCATTGAGAAAAAAATGCTGCGTCCCATAAATCAGGATCATCAGGGAGTTTTTGTAGGCCACATCCGCTATAATAAACATGCGCGGACAGTGGTCACGGTCAAGAAGATAATTAGCTGCTCCATTGTACGACTGGCCCCCGACAGTTTTATCCATGAACTGAAGCCCAATATCCAATTTTTCGAGGCTGACACTTTCTTGAATCGGTTTGCTCTCAAAGGGTCATACCCCGTAGACAAGTTGTCACTGCTGAACTGGGTGCATCGCTTCCCTTCGTGGGTCAACCTGACGACTTGGATCCTGACAGAATATATGGACACTCTGCAGCGGATCGGCCTCTACTATGCCATAAGGGGCACCTACTACGGTTTATCTATGAACCCGAAGCTGTTTATAGCTCTCCTTGAGATGTATAACTGTCGTACTGGGACCTTCTTTACTCCAGGTGGAGAGATGGGGATCGCTCTCCACGAGATGCATGATGTTTCCAAGTTGCCCTGGGGAGACGAGGTTTACGAGGAGTATACCCCAACAAATGAAGAATTTGAGGAACTAGAGCGGCAGTTCCCCGGGTTCCTTACTGTATACAGGGAAGTGCTATGTCATCATAGCACCTGGTCAGCAGATGTCCAAGAAAAAGGACGAAAGCTCTAAAGGGCACCTTCCCGATACCAAGGCTTAGATTAGTTACCTATTCAACATTGGAGCCTCAGGCCGGGTCGTCCCTCAGAGCCCTCAAACTCAAGAGGGGGTGGATGCTCAGGTGCGAGGCACCAAACAGGACAGAGCTGCAGATGACAGATTCGGGAGCTTGAGCGACACCTTCAGTTACTTCTATCATGATACCCAACCTTTGTCCAATAAGGCTATCCTGGTCAGGTTCCTAATAATATGGCTGAGGACCTATGTGGTTTCAGGGGGCTCCATTTCTATTGAGAGAATCAGCCGTAATCTGATCCTTCCTGCCGTCAAGCTAGTTTTTGGAGGCAGGCTGGCTCTACTCTCAGCTATGGTGTGCAACATTCATCGCGGTCTTCATACTTTTATGACGAAAGTCATTACTTGTAAAACTATGAAGTCCTTCAACCGGATTGAGCTGCCTTACCATTATCTTATGGGATGGCTGCTGACGCACTGTCCCTCTTTGATGCGGCCTGGCCCCGAGGGTAACGCGACAAGTGGCGATGCCTTTATCTATCAGTATTGCGACATGCCTTGGACTTGCACTACTGTACCCGACTGCCGAGCTTCGCTCGTACGGCGGGACAAATATTTCTTTTTCGTATCAGTCTCGCCTTTTACCGATGAAGAAATGGGCCACATGTATCATGATAGCGTTGTTTCTTCTCAGATCCTGCCTAAGAAGATGTTCCGTTGGTTGCAGAATATATGCCCATCATATCTGGTGTACCATAACCGTAATATCGCTTTCTTAGAGCCTTACTTACCCAGCCGATACTCTCGACAATTGGGGTATAGTCAATTGTTTTTGAACAACCCCAGTCCCTGCCTGGGTTTTGATGGCAGCATCCTAGATGGCATTCGGGCCTGGCATTACTATTCTGCGATCCACATCCAGGCCAGCTTCTACCTGCCGGACGCTAAGACCTTCGGGTGTATTTTATACATGGCGTGCCGTTATCACGTATCTGTGAATGGGCCCCCAAGTGACTTCGATCCAAATACCAATTTTATTACTGGCACAAAATTGGAGAAACGTCACAGGGAGTCCCGCAAGAGGACAAGGAGGGGGAAGGCGAAGGCTTCCGTCTCTGGTTCAACTAGTACGAAGGCGGATAATGACTCTGGTGATCCGCTGCTCCCTGTAAATCCTCTGGCAGCGCGCTCGCCCTCTCCTGTACCAAGTCCTTTGCGTAAGCGGAACATGCATGGTCCCTACGTTACCGACATGCCTCGTTATAAGAAGCAGGTCACGATTAAGGTCTGTGGGCCTGTCGTCGAGGAAGAAGGCAGTGATGCTGAAGCCAACTCGGGGGGGTAAGCTCTTTCATGACAAACCCCAGTGTTACTCTTAGGACATTATCTGAATGTTCCTCTTTGCAGGCATCGGAGGGAATAAACCCTCTGCAACCAGATGTTGCCCACGAGCTTCTCCATCTTGTGCCAACTACGGACACCTCGGTCAGGGAAGGTGCCAGCCTTGCGAGAGCTGATCTTAGGATTGTGGGGTCTAAACAGACTGGCGCCGATACAGCTACATCTCTTTTCGGGGTAACTAGGGCTGGAGAGGCAGACGTAGGCGGCTCGAGTACTGCCGTTAAGGTCACGGAGGATGTGGGTGATACGGAAGGAGCTATGATTGCCGTGAATGAGCCCCAGTCTCAGCCGCCCTCCCTGGTAAGCTACGTCATATTTTTACCAATTAGGGGATTTTTTTGCTCCAACTCCATATCCTTCGAGTCAAGCTGATTGTTGGTTGTTCTGTATCTATAGGGCCTGCTTCCTTACTGTCGATGGCGGACATGGTTGCGAAAGAAGGGATAGAAGAGGATATGGATGTTGACCTTATACATAGAAGAAGTGTACTTCCTCCTCTTCGGGCTCAAGTCGAGGGGCCCTCCACCGAGTTGAGTGCGAAGGTATGCGTCATGGAAATGTCGGTCGCAGAGGTTGTGGTTCCTACGCCCACATTAGTGGACACGGAGTCAGTGGATGCGGGGTCGGTTGATGCTGCCCCTTCCCCGAAAATTGAGCTTTTCGAGTTGCCTAGTCTCCGGCTCCTTCGTGCCGCAGAGGAAGAGGTTGCTGCTGTGCGAGAATCTCATCGCTCGAAGTTTGCTTCCCTTTTGACAGGATCATCAAGCTTTGTTGCATCGCCTTTCCAGACACCTTCAACTCCCTCGGCTGCTATTCCTTTGACGTCCCCTTCTTTGGAGAACATAGACAAATCGTCAAAGGATATAATCGAGAGCTTTTGTCGCAATTTAAAATGGGGGATCTACGCCACTTTACAGAGAGGAATGTCGTTTGCCGTGACCCGTCATTGTGCCTGCAGCCAAGTTGGACTATTGAGAACGCTCCTGGGTAGAGAAGGGATGGCTGATTTTCTTGAGCATAAATTGGTAGAGGCTGATCAGCGCCTGGTGTCACGACCCGCACCCTAGAGTAAGGGCACGAGACGTAGGTACGTCCAGCCTACGCCGTAGTGTCGGCGGTAGAACGCTGTCCTAGGTCAAACATCTAACAATATAAAGGTACCTGTACAGTATACACTCCGAATGGAGGTGACATAGCAAATACAGTCTCAATCACACCAAAGGTAGAGCATGATAAAAGATAGATAAAACATGAAATCCACAAAGAGATACAACACATAGAAGTCTAAGTGTCTAGGATACACAAACCTAGAAAACATCTCAAACCTCAAATACAGTAATCCATAGTGTAAATACAGATCAAGACAACTGAAAATAATAATAAGAAGAACCCTAGCTATTTATACAACCTCTACTGTGTCTCCTCTAGGCTAGCAGGCAACCTTCTAGCTATCTGTAAAATTTATCAACAGGTCCAGTCATGACAGGAGCGAGTACAGTACATCTCAACAAATTATAACAGGCTAGGAAATATAAACATGCTAGAGAGTAAGACACAGGAAACTGAAGAACAATCATGATAAAAAAGGAAGACTGCAAGTAAATAGATACAATATATAGAGAACTATCAGTGATTAGTGATTCAGAGCACAAGATGGTTATGTAAAAGGCACGATGTTGCACACGAGTAATCTAAAGAGGTTGCACACGAGTAATCTACTGGATTGATTACATAACCACTTCTACTCCCCTGCCCCAATCAATACACAAGGATCTAGCCAAGTTATGTTATTGCACACGAAGTATAGTCGCACACGAAGATCATGTGAGCACATGAGTATACACGATTTCACACAATTTGTACATGAAAAGCATGAACACAAGGAGTACACGATGCTCATGGTAAAGTATATGAACACAAAATACCCGATGTATCCGCTAAGGGGATAACATCGCACGACAAGATCCATATGGTACTAATCCATGTTACCAACGTGTCAGCATCAAGTAAAGTAATCTAAAGCAGGAAATATACTCCTAACAGGATATGAAATGATCAGAGAATGTACTCGCCTGATAACCTGAACAACTGATAGGTATAGAGGTCCAATTGAAGCCACAGAGTCATATTTAAAGCAACACGGGTTACAAGGTGTTCAAGTTGTAATAAATGAATCTCTACAAGCAATCTATATTATTCTTGGCTCTTCTAAGTCAAGTCAACTCTAGGTCAACTCCTGTCAACAATCTAGTCAAACTAGGTCAAGTATTGACTTACAGTTGACTTTTGGTCAAATGGTCAACTCTGGTCAAACATAGTCAATTCTAGTCTAATTATTAAAGATATAAAGTGTACTTTGTTATTCGTACGTCGAAACTTACGACACGTAAATCAAGATAAGATGATCAAAGGTAAAGTTCATAATCTTATTATAGTGATCCACGTGTCCATCTTGTCAATTTCAGCGATGTGAGATCACGGGAATTGACTGATCTCAGTTTCGTTGTACTAATCCTGAAATACGAACATTATAAGAATTAATTATAATAAAAAGGTGAAACATAGAGAACTATCTACAACCATTGTCGGATGATGAATTAAACATCACCAACATGTCCAGAATGGTCAAATTAGCTAGGATAGCCTACCCATCGGTCCAATTTGGACACAAGGGCAAAAAGGTAATTTCGGGTCAAAAATGGTATCCGTGTCGGAGCCGTTTTGCACCGAAAAATGTACAAAAAACAAGTCTATAAAATATAACAAATTATATGTCCACGAAACCAGAATGACGATAAGAACCCAACGGTATATCCAGAATTGGATTCCGTTGACCCGATCTCAATTTGGTCCGTTGACTAGAACTTAGAATTCCGGTTTGTACGAAAATGCGTGTCGGAGCCAATGTTCTCAAAACTCAGCAAACTATATGTCAACGAGTCCAGAATGACGATACGAACTCAACGGTATATTCAGAATTAGATTCCGATGAGCCGATCTCAAAATGACCCATTGACCCAGATATTGGTATTCGAATTGCACCAAAATGCGTGCCGGATCCAATGTCCACTAAAACCTAGCAAATTATATGTCAACGAGTCCAGAATGATGATACGAACTCAACGGTGTATCCGGAATTGGATTCCGACGAGCCGATCTCAAAATGACCCGTTGAACCGGACTGTGGGGCCCGCTTTGTACTGAAATGCGTGCCAGGGCCCACGTCCTCCAAATCTAACAAATTTTATATGAAAATATGTCAGAACGATGCCACGAGTCTACTGGTGGTGTCAGAAATGAAATCTGGAGTCCCGTGTTCAAAAATGGAATTTTACAAGTTGGAAATTATGAATTCGGACGGCCAACTTTGGCGTCGAATTCAACCAATCAAACAAGCTCACAATGAAACAAAACTGGAGAGACAGTAAGAGGGTTATACCAGCTTTGCACAGGAACTGGTAGCACGCCATATGGAGCTGCGGTGGAGGAGGTACAAGCCGACGAAGTTGGCTCCGCAAAACTGTCCAAAATTTATACAATTTAAACGGTCAACTTGGTGGCCAGTTTTGATGTATCAAACGATAAATTTAACGGACGAAAATTAACGGAAGTGAAGATGGATATACCGAGATTGTGACGGAGTAAAGAAATCGTCGATCCAACATTCAAATTTTTCAAAAATTGTGCGCAAAGTTGCTAAGACGGGGTGCACAATCGGACGTGATTCCGCGCGCGTCACGGCGGGAATTCGTACGAAGTGCACGAATCGCCTATACGTCGCACCGGAGAGGAAGGTGGCGCACCCAGGGGGGTCGCCGGAGCTCGCCCATCACGGGGGGCCGGCCACGGCAGCGCCGGCCGGCGGCGGCGCCCGTACTCGCGGCCAGTGGTTGTTCCGGCCGACACCCACTTCTGTGAAAGCTGCTGTTGTAGCTGCTGTGCGCGGCGGCTTGTGCTGCCTGGCCTGGCCCGACGACGAAAGGGCGGCCAAGGCACACGGTGCATGGTGGAGGTTAGGCGCACGGCCAAGGTGGAATGGTGTTCGATGGTGGTGAGCTATGGTGATGGAGTGGTTGTGATTAGATGATGGAGGAGGAGAGGAGTTGGTGGAGCTCGGCCTGCTGGTGGTGGCCGACGGCTTGGCCATCGTGGTGGCCGGCGGCTCGTCCAGGGTAGATGAGGAGGGAATGGGTCGGCCATCGGCTGCTGTGGGTTAGTTTGAAAGGAGAGGAAATAAAGTAAGAGAGAGAGAGAATATGTGTAATTGCTGTGTGTAATCAATGAAGGAGGGAGAGGAAAAAGGGATTCCTCAATGTTAGGGCTGGCCAAAGGGTTATGGGAGTGAGTGTTTTGCTATATAGGAATAGAGGGGTTGGGATTGATAGAGAGAATCCAATGGCTAGGATTTAAATGTAGGAAAATAGGTTATTCTAGGAATTAAAATCAATAAAATTTTCCATCGAATATAAAAATAGGTAGAAAAGGTATTTAATATTATTTTTGGGAAAGGAAAGTGAGGATGTCATGAGAGAGGGTAACATGGAGCTGGGGTTGGGTTCAGTGGAGCCGGGTTGGATCAAAATCGTACATGGCACAATAATCGAATTTAAATCGGTGTTTATAATTATGGGTAAATAAGTAGCATGTGGGGGCTCAAATAAATAGGACACAAGTATCCTGCGGGTAGTAGGCTCAATGTGGGCCATGTTCGTATTTGGGGTTGTCAGTTTTGGGTCGACAGGGTATCCACAATTCAAGTCGAAAAATAAATGTGACACCGTGGGATGAAATAAAATCGGGTCACGTGTCAGAAAAGTTGTGTGAAGCAAATGGAGCACAAAATGATGTGTCTAAATGGGACACGAAGGTCATGAGTGAAGGGTGTCTCGAGTAGATCATGCATAAAAAGTTGGTTTCAAGAAAATGACTAGCCTTGTGCTCCTAAATTAAAAGTCACGAAAACGTGCCAATAATGATCAAGGAAAAGAGTGGGAAAATTAACTAATGATCAAATGGTCTAAATCGATCCGAAGTTGTGTGAAGCAAAAAGAGTACAAGGGAACAAGTTTGGATGGGACAATATATAACATCATGAAGGTAATCTTGTCCACTACAAAACTCGTGAAGAAGGTTTCCAAAGATGAACATCCCTGACACTCCAAATATCAAAGGCACAGAAAAGTATATTTAAAGATAATAAACAGAATAAATTATTTATTGAAACTAATTCAATCAAAAAAATTAAAAAAAATCAACCCAAAATTCAGGGTGCTCACACCTGGCCCAACTGCAGAAACTTTGACAAGTTGACATGCCCCTCACGATGGACCATGTGCGTGTGTTCCTTCTAACGGCCTTGGAGAAGGTAAAGGACGTACGGAAGACGACTAAACCCGCTTTAGAGAAAGACCTTCAGAAACTGTCTCTAAAGTACGATAAGTTAAGCCGTAAGGGGGAGGATTGATCAACTCGTAAGGAGGCCACGACCCGTGTGATTGCCGAAACCAATGAGCAGATCCTACAACTCTAGGCTAAGCTGGCATCCCTGGAGACTGAGCTCCAAGCCACCCGTCGAGAGAGAGCTGATTTATGAAGAGACCAACAAGGTCACTGTAGTGCCCCGTCCTGCTCAGTCAATCGGAGGAATCGAAATGTCGACGGCGTTCGGACTTAGCCTTGCAAACGGCTTGCTCGAAGACATCACTCAGGTGGGGTAGTTTTGATGAACTTACCTTATCTTAGCCTTCACTTAATAAATTATGTGTTTTCAACTTGCACAATAGGCTTGATAATAAAAGAGATGAATCCACATAGCTAAGGGAATAATCCCGACGTGTCGAATCGAGTTTAGAACATAGAAAACGTCCTACAGTCGGATTAGAGTTGGTGCACGGTGTGCTTTAAAAATGACACTCGGTCCTTCATCCCGTGGCTTGGGAGAAGGAAAAGTTGGTATTCATCACAAACTATGAGTTAGCCTAAGTCATAGGCGTCGTCCGCATAGATGCTCGATAAAGCATGCACGTTTCCTCGAATGCAAGGCTCGGCGTAGCCTTGATCGTCCCACGAGCTAGGTTGTATCGTACGGCTTATGGCATAAGTTGAGGTATGGTTGTTCAAGTTGAGCGTATGCACTGTCCCACAGTTCTACGGCTGCATTTAGCCATTCGTTTCCATGGTCTTAAGACTCGTCAAATAGAGTGTGACTTGGACGATATTGTCGCACAGAATACATTGGAGTATGAGACGTTCTTATGCACGTTAAGAAGTACGAGGCGGTCCCTCGGTTGGGAGTCTCGCATTCCTATCTATGTTAAGATGTACGAGGCGATCCCTCGGTTGTGAGTCTCGCGTTCCTATCCACGTTAAGATGTACCAGGTGGTCCCTCGGTTGGGAGCCTCGCGTTTCTATCCATGTTAAGATGTACGAGGTGGTCCCTCGGTTGGGAATCTCATGGTCCCGATGTACGTTACGCAAAGTGTGGTTCAGAGAACGTGTTGCTAAGTATTGTTCCAGTCGTACCAGCAAATTAGGCCATGTATTTACATGAGTCTAGATGTCTCGTAGGTACGTGGTCATTGGACACCTTGTCGATAAGGATTTCTGCCTAGACTGGTTATACGCCGGGGCACCGGGCCCAGTCATCCTAGGGGGTAGACGTTATAGCAGCGCATGATTCATTGCGTGAGGGTAGTCGGGGGCTTTCCATGGGGCCCGATACCTGTATCGAAGGACCCGCCGCCTACCCGAGCTATGTCCACGATGGCTTGTCATGCCTGCGGCCTTTCATATAGATAATTAGCGTGCTACGCGACGAATCCGCATGCACGGTGTCGGTCGTAACAAAGCAAGCATAAGCACGTTATGTGATGTGTTGTGTAAAGCGTGCACGGTATGCACCCAAGATAATATGAGCCTAAGATTTGGTTATACGTAAATGAGTTCTCAATACCGATTCCACAAGTTGTGTTAGATGTTCCAAGTTAAGTCTGGAAGGGCCGTAAGGCGAGTTTGGATAAGTCAGGTTATGCTGTGAGGCATGACCTCGATGTTAGAGGCACGGGCAAGTATTTGACACGACCGAGTCGTTACGTCCCAGAGTATGGCATGAGAGACAAGTATGAGTCGGTGCATTGACATTACAAGCATGAAACGGTCTAGAGGCAAGGATAAAGGAGTTATCGGTGCAATAGCACGGAGACGGTCTAATGACACTAAATAGGCCGAGATGCCTATGTCCTAAAATCGATCCTAAGGCAAGACTAGAAAGACAATCGTAAAGGGGCTTGTATTGCACAAAGTAAAATAAACGTGTCGGTTTTGTATGGGTGGGCGATGAGCTCACTCCACCAGTACAGTTGAGTACTGACACCCACATAGTTTTCATGTGCAGGCGCAGGTAGAATCTCATGGTGTGGGGCTCGCTTGGATGCGTCGAAGCATGGAGTTCCTTGACGATTTGAAGTGTGTGGCCGCGTGGAGTCAAGACTTATACGGGCCATAATGTATGGACATCGTCTATCCGAAGCATCCGCTGGCTCAAGACTTGTGTTTTGAGATGAGAGAGAGCTGAGTGATTTGTAATGTGAGACGAGTGGATTTGAGTGATTATAATCTTGGCCTTGTGCCCCCAATGTAACCGTCGTTTCGATATCAATAAAAGAGCCTTCTTTGAATAACTTGTGTTTTGATTTAACTTTCCGCTGCTATTATTCAATGTCTCTGCAAGGGACTTCTGTGCGACGACCCCGTCACAGTCGCTGAAATCGGCCGTTATGGAACCTGCCTTACACGAGCACAATCTAGGCTCGTGCGGCATCACGCCTTAGCAAGGAAGATGGCTCCTATAGGAGCGGGGCGTGAAATAATGGTATCAGAGCACGGCTTTACGTCCTTGGACTACCGATTGAATTCTTTAACTCCGTTGTTTCCGCAAACTCCGAAATGTGCTTCCGCAAGTTGATATCGTTGGTGCGCTCTCTCTCAATTGTCCTACGGGATGTCCATAAAATAAGTCTAATATTTTCAAAAGCTCGTACAATTGTTCAATCGAAAGTATCGATAGGCGATGGCCTCTGGGCCGAACGGTGCCGACCTTGAGCTGATAGAAAATGCGTGCCAAAGTTAGCAAGTCGTATGCGTGCCTAACGAGTCCTACGTCGACATTAGAAAATAAGCATAAAAACTCGGAGTATAGTCCATACGGGATGGTTATGCACACGGCCTTTTGGCTAAGTTGTGCCGCATGTCGTGCACCTAGACTTTACGGTGCAAGCGAGTTGCGAGCGATATTAAGTAACGCTCAGTCGGGAACGAAACTACACTTAGAGTGACTGTCGATAGAGTGCTATCGAGCGACGATAACGTCTATGCGATATAGGTGAGTGTGCTTAAAATTCGAGGAATGGTTCGAATGGGATTCAATGGAGTCGATTTTGATTCGAATGATAGTTTTAAGAATTTGTAGAATGACTTGACCCTGAGTGGTGTATGGATGTTATAGAAATTGTTTGAACGGAACCAGAGGATTTACGGATAGTACGAGTATGTCAACAAGCAATGATATCGTAAAGCCTTAGAACGAGTAGCGCTTAGCTGGTTGTGATTCGAGAATCGCAAACGAAATATCGTCTGAACGATTTATGAATGGTAATATGAGTTACAAAATGGTTGAATGGAGTTTCTAAACGATAAAATAAATGGATGACTTGATCGAAGAAATTGATACGGATCGTATACAAAAAGTTGGCACGACAGAAAGATAGCGTGCATGAAAAAATTTTGATTCGAATGTTTAAAAATGACTTGGATTGGAATGGATGTCGTTCGATGAGTGAGTTAGCAAGGAATGATGCGAGTTGAGGAAGTATGTTGGTCGATGATTTAAGGTAGACGGACGAATAATACGTGATTTTGGATTTGAATAAATTGATCTTGTAAAGGACTCGAGGGATAATGATCGAACTTGATGTTGAATGTCGAGGAGATTATCCAAGTCAGACGCTAGCATCATTCGTACGACTCAAAATTCATTGCAAAAGAAGATCGTCAGGTTATGTATATCGTCGATGGTATTGAGGCGTATCAAAGATGATATGAGATAACTCGGGGGTACTCTAATTCGAGGAATGACGATCATGCAAGTGTTATTATTCTGACGGATACTATGTTTGGGATTTTGATTGAGATGGATGTTAGATGAAAGCAGAAGTGTCTTGATGGTTACGCGGATAACAACAGCGTCGACATTCTTGTCTTGTGCGAGCACAACTCTAGCCTCGTACATACGTTGCGTCGGATTTGGGGCGATCGTTCCGTATGAGCGCTGACATATTGATTCATGTCACGGGAATGAATCGAACTTGAAAAATCAGGATGCGGCAACTTTGATTGTCCTGACTTGTCGGTTTGATACGAAGGAGAACTCGAGGATGTTAGGACTTACGATTGATGACTGAATAAAACTTGAGGATTGAGTAGGTCCAATCCGTGCATCGAGAATGAATTATTCTAGACACAAAACAAGAGTTACGTCCCAATAAGAATGATTATCTCCCGGGAGCGTACATGGTGATTCGTGCCCACCGTGGATAATCTGACTCGAGTGAGATCAGGGTACAACATATTGTTAAGTCAGACGACCTTGTTATCGATTACGTAAATTGGGATGAATGACTTAGGGAATATGATATGTGAAGTATGGTTTAGCGATGAAATGTGTCGTAGCGTGCTTTACTTCGAACAATTGATAGATGGATTATGTCGAACGTGTTCAAAGAGATAGACTATACGAAATGGCTTTACTGAACGACTCGGATCCCATACGACGAATATTGGGATGTGCGTAGGAAATTAATGCTCGATGTTTAGAAATCGGAGTGATGCGAGCTTGGGTAGAAAATCCCGTACTATCAACTTGGTTTAACCTTAAGATAGGGTCAGTATTGATATCGTTGTTTGGGAACTATGATTCCAATACTGATGGATAGACGTAGCTTAGAGGTTAGGCAGACGTTCCGGTGCGAAGCGAAACGATAAGAATTGTGGAGGCACCACTCTTGAGGCTCGGTTGACATGCACGTATATCAGGGATGTCCAAATATGTGTACGATCCGACTCGAGTAGTGATGGCAGATTCTCTATCACGAGGCTTGGCTGAAATACATGTATTTTGGGGACGCCTGGAATATGTGCACGATCCAACTAAGTGATACGTTGAATCAAGTGAGACTTGAGGAACGGAAAAGTGTCGAGGATTTTGAGATTGTGAGTTTCGAAGAAATGATGATGGTAATGTGATCATTGAATTGAGATGAGTTTGAATGTCGGTTGATCGGTTGGTGTGCCTTACGACTAAGTTAGCGATAAGCAGAAGCGTGGCTCGGATTGAGGGAACGCATAGGAGAAGCGTGTACGAGAAACATAGGATGTCGAATCAAGTTATAAGCCGATAAGTGTACTCAGTAAGTTTCGAGGACGAAATTTTTTTGAGTGGTGTATGATGTAATGCCCCGTCCTGCTCAGTCAATCGGAGGAATCGAAATGTCAATGGTGTTCGGACTTAGCCTTGCAAACGGCTTGCTCGGAGACATCGCTCAGGTGGGGTAGTTTCGGTGAACTTGCCTTATCTTAGCCTTCACTTAATAAATTGTGTGTTTTCAACTTGCACAATAGGCTTGATAATAAAAGAGACGAATCCACATAGCTAAGGGAATAATCCCGACGTGTCGAATCGAGTTTAGAACATGGAAAACGTCCCACGGTCGGATTAGAGTTGGTGCACAGCATGCTTTGAAAATGACACTCGGTCCTTCGTCCCGTGGCTTGGGAGAAGAAAAAGTTGGTATTCGTCAAAAACTATGAGTTAGCCTAAGTCATAGGCGTCGTCCGCGTAGATGCTCGATAAAGCATGCACGTTTCCTCGAATGCAAGGCTCGACGTAGCCTTAATCGTCCTACGAGCTAAGTTGTATCGCACGGCTTATGGCATGAGTTTAGGTACCCAAAGAATTTGGTTGTTGAAGTTGAGCGTATGTACGGTCCCACAGTTCTATGGCTGCATATAGCCATTCTTTCCTATGGTCTTAAGGCTCGTCACATAGAGTGTGACTTGGATGATATTGTCGTAAGGAATACATTGGAGTATGAGACGTTCTTATGCACGTTAAAAAGTACGAGGCGGTCCCTTGGTTGGGAGTCTCGCGTTCCTATCTACGTTAAGATGTACGAGGCGATCCCTCGGTTGGGAGTCTCACGTTCCTATCTACGTTAAGATGTACGAGGCATTCCCTCGGTTGGGAGTCTCTCGTTCCTATCCACGTTAAGGTGTACGAGGCGGTCCCTCGGTTGGGAGTCTCACGATCCCGATGTACGTTACGCAAAGTGTGGTTCAGAGCACGTGTTGCTAAGTATTATTCCAGTCGTACCAGTAAATTAGGCAATGCATTTACGTGAGTCTCGATGTCACGTAGGTACGTGGTCATTGGACACCTTGTCGACAAGGATTTTTGCCTAGACTGGTTATACGTCGGGGCACCGGACCCAGTCATCCTAGGGGGTAGACGTTATAGCAGCGCATGATTCATTGTGTGAGGGTAGTCGACGGCTTTCCATGGGACTCGCTACCTACATCGAAGGACCTGCCACCTACCCGAGCTATGTCCGCAATGGCTTGTCATGCCAGTGGCCTTTCATATAGATAATTGGCGTGCTACGTGGCGAATCTGTATGCACAGTGTCAGTCGTAACAAAGCAAGCGTAAGCACGTTATGTGATGTGTTGTGGAAAGCGTGCACGATATGCACCCAAGATAATATGAGCCTAAGATTTGGTTATACGTAAATGACATATTTTTTGCCACGAGATATGGCATCGTACTTGAGTTCTCAATACCGGTTCCACAAGTTGTGTTAGACGTTCCGAGTTAAGTCTGGAAGGGCCGTAAGGCGAGTTTTGATAAGTCAGGTTACGCTGTGAGGCACGGCCTTGATGTTAGAGGCACGGGCAAGTATTTGACACGACCGAGTCGTTACGTCCTAGAGTATGGCAGGAGAGACAAGTATGAGTTGGTGCGTTGACATTGCAAGCACGAAACGAAACGGTCTAGAGGCGAGGGTAAAGGAGTTATCGGTGCAATAGCACGGAGACGGTCTAATGGCACTAAATAGGTCGAGATGCCTATGTTCTAAAATCGATCCTAAGGCAAGACTAGAAAGACAATCGTAAAGGGGCTTGTATTGCACAAAGTAAAATAAACGTGTCGGTTTTGAAAGGGTGGGCGAGGAGCTCACTCCACCAGTACAGTTGAGTACTGACACCCACATAGTTTTCAAGTACAAACGCAGGTAGAAGCTCATGGTGCGGGGCTCGCTTGGATGCGTCGAGGCATAGAGTTCTTTGGCGATTTGAAGCGTGCGACCGCGTGGAGTCAAGACTTATACGGGACATAATGTATGGATATCGCCTATCCAAAGCATCCGCTGGCTCAAGACTTGTATTGAGAGATGAGAGAGAGCTGAGTGATTTGTAATTTGAGACGAGTGGATTTGAGTGATTGTAATCTTGGCCTTGCGCCCCCAATGTAACCGTCATTTCTATATCTATAAAAGGGCATTCTTTGAATAACTTGTATTTTGATTTAACTTTCTGCTGTTATTATTCAATGTCTCTACAAGGAACTTCTGTGCGACGACCCCGTCGCAGCCGCTGAAATCGGCCATTATGGAACCCCCCTTGCACGAGCGCATTCTAGGCTCGTGCGGCATCATGCCGTAGCAAGGACGATCGCTCCTATGGGAGCGGGGCATGACAGTCACACGGGCCTCTGCTGCTCTGGAGGGTACGCTGAAGAAAGTAGTAGGCTCATGCATATCTTGAGGATGCTGCGAAGCTGATCCAAGAAGCTGAACGTCGGGCCAAATTGAAGATCGACCGCTCAACGGCGCAGCTTGAGGCGATACTCACTGAACTATGTGTTGTTGATGAGCAGTTGTAGTGGGTCTTTCGCCTTTTTTTTGGGACGTTATCCCATGAATAACAGTGTACATTAACTTCATTCTTTGCTTATGGCATTTGTGGTTGGCAGTGAACATCCCACTGGGGGACTTTTGTGGACCTATTACACTTTTGTGCACCTGTCGTCCGAGTAATAAATTTTGAATAATTTTTGGTGGACCTATTACCCTTTTGCGTACCGGTGGTACGAGTAATAGATTTGAACGAGTTTTGGTGGACCTACTACCCTTTTGCGCACCGGTGGTACAAGTAATAGATTTGAACGATTTTTGGTGGACCTATCACCCTTTTGTGCACCGGTGGTACGAGTAATAGATTTTGAAACAAAACCTAACAAAGGTAATATAGATATAATAGGTTATGTGGCCTTAACACCGTGGCTTTATCCCAGATTGGGTACATGTGTTAAGTTAGGAGATTATCTATATCAGAGGTAAAATGGACGTGATATACGATAATCAAAAACCAGGAAGTTTGCTCAGAGGCGGCAAAAAAAACCTGACAGACTCCGGCGGGGTGAAGCATTAGAGTGAAAGTTCAGAGGTATTATTATACATGACTTGTCACCCAGGGAGATGCGATGTGAATCCACTCGGAGTTAGTAGAGTATAAGTTCAGAGGTACTTGGTGTACATAACTCGACTGTCTAGGAGATTTAGTAGTTAAGGAAGTATGAGCATGTCTTTAAGCATAATACTTTTTCAGAAACTTGCCATTTATGGGCATCATAAGCAAGTCTCTATTTTGTTTTGCGAGTCGATATGCGCCATTGGAGAATACGGACTCGATAACAAATGGGTCCTCCCTTTTTGGTTGGAACTTGTTGGCAGTTTTGTGAGTCATGACCATCGGTCTGCGAACGGCCAAGAGGAGATCGCCTACTTGGAATGTTCTCTGCTTGACTTTCTTGTTGAAAGCTCGAGAGATATATGCTTGATAGAGCTCGATGCTTTGTTAAGCTTGTAAATGCTTCTCATCTAGGGCTTCCAGTTCTTGTAGCCGTCGGCGGTAGTTGTCATCCGACGTTAACCGGTAAGTAAGGGACATGCGAAGCGAGGGGATCTGGGTCTCCAATGGGAGTACTGCCTCGCTACCGTAAACCAGAGAGAACAGTTTATTTCATGTAGTCGTCCGAATTGTAGTACGGTACGCCCATAAGCATTCACCCAGCTTTTCATTCCAGTCGCGCTTGTTCAAAGACATGAACTTTTTAAGAAGCTTGATTATGGTCTTGTTAAAAGCTTCAGCCATACCGTTAGCCGATGGGTTGTATGTCATTGAAGCCACATTCTGAATTCAATTTTTATCGTAAAATTGATAGAAAGTATGGCTTGCGAACTGCAGACCATTGTCGTGAATAATCTTCAGGGGCAGTCCAAAAGGGTAGATGACATGATATTTTACGAAACTAATCACGTTTGATGTCTTTACCTCTACAAGCGGAACAGCTTCCGCCCACTTGGAGAAGTAATCGGTGATTGCAAGTATAAACCGGTGTCCCTTGGATGACGGCAGGGTGATTGGGCCGATAATGTCCATTCCCCATGCTTTAAATGGCCAAGAGGCTACTGTTGGGTGCAAGAATTCGGATGGTTAATGTATGAAGTCTGCATGGATCTGACAATCACTACAAATCTTTGCATAATCGAACACATTTGCTACTATTGTAGGCTAGTAATAGCCCATCCGACGGAGACGGTCCTGCACCTTAGGGCCAGGTTGGTGAGTCCCGCAAACGCCATCGTGAGCCTCGCGTAGGTCTTCTTTGGCTTCTATATTTGATAGCAGCATAGAAGTAGTCCATCGTAGGATCTTCAATATAGCTTTTTTGTTTCTGTATCATAAAAGAATCTGAGAGAACGCCTTCTGATTGAAGTTGCTTCTTTCACATTCTCTGGCAGGATTCCATAGACAGCAAAGTCGATGAACGGGAGTCTCCAGTCTTGTATGTCATTGATTATCTGGGTGGAGTAACTCGTACCTAGTTGAACGTAGTTTTGGGACAAACCAGCTCATGTCTATCACGTTGACTAGATGATGAGCGTGATTCGGAACTGCCAAGGAAGCGGCGAGGCCTACTAGGGCATCGGCTTCAATATTTTGGAGCCTAGGAACATGCTCTATAAAGAACCCCTCCAAGGTTGCAATGATGGTAATCGCTGTCTGATGATAAGGAATCAAGTCCTCGTTGCGGACCTCGTATGAGCCTCAGATTTGATTAACAATCAATTGCGAGTCGTCATACGCTTCTAGGTATTCGACCCACACTTCTTTTGTGAGTCGGAGCCCGATGAGCAGAGCATTATATTCGGCCACATTATATGAACAGGGCTCTGTGAGAGAGTACGTCCGATTGACTACCAATCCAAAGAGAGAAATTAATACTATCCCGATTCCAGCGACGATATCACCTTGGGTCCCCGTTCTTGAAGCACCATCGAAGAACATTCGCCAAATGGCATCAAGTGAAGTCATATTTAAGTTGATGACTTCGTCTGGGATTTTTTCATAGATTCTGACTATTTTTGAGCCTGGATGGGCTGCTAAGATGTCGTCCAAGGCTTGACCTTTGACAGCCTTCTGTGGAACGAAAACCATGTCGTAGGGGGACAGCAATATCGCCCAAGTAGCTAGACGAGAAATGAGTGTGCTGGCTTGGTCATAAGAACCCTGAGGCGGTTGACTCGTGAGACAACATGGATGGTCTGTCCTATCACATAGTGTCGTATTTTCTGAATGGCGAACACCAAAGCAAGGCATTCCTTCTCTACGGCGGTTTACCTCTGCTCCGTCCCCACCATCATTCGGCTGAGGTAATTGATGGCTTGTTCTTGCCCCACGTTATTGTTCTGTGCTAGTAAAGTGCCGAGGGAGTGTTCCATTGCCCGTACATAGAGCATGAAGGGCTTTCAAGCGACCGGGGCCACCAGAACTGACGGATTCAACAGGTATTCCTTAATGTCATCAAAGGTGCGTTGACATTCTTCATTCCATACGAAAGAGACGCCTTTCTTCATGAGTTGTGTGAATGGTTGACATCATCCTGAGAGGTTAGATATGAACCTCTTGATGTAGGCTAGTCTTCCCTGAAGGCCTCGGAGTTCATGGAGGTTCCTCGGTGGACTCTTCTCTATGATTGCTTTTGTCTTATCGAGGTCTACGTGAATACCCCGAGGGGTAATGACAAAACCCAAGAATTTCCCACTAGACACGCCCAGGAAGGATTTGGCAGGATTCATCTTCAGATTGTGCGCTCGCATGAGGTCGAACACTATCCTCAAATCGTGTAAGTGGTCATCCTTGGAGCGGCTATTGACGACGATGTCGTCAACGTAACACTCCACCATCTTGCGCAAGTGGTCTCTGAAGATGACACTCACAGCTCATTGATATGTAGTACCAGCGTTCTTTAGGCCGAAGGGCATGACTGTGTAACAATATATGCCAATCGGTGTTCGAAATAACGTATGCTTCTCATCATCAGGAGACAATTTGATTGTATCCCGAAAAGCCATCCATAAAGGACATGCGCTCGAAGCCACACGTTTTATCTATCATTATGTCTGTGATGGAAGGAGGGAATTCACCCTTAGGACATGCCACATTCAGGTTGCGGAAGTCGATGCAAATTCAGATCTTTCCATTCTTCTTGATGACGGATACTATATTAGCTGCCCAGTCTGGGTGTTGCTCTTCGCGGATGATGCCGCTAGCTATAAGCTTGTTTACTTCAGTTTCAATGGAATTCATGATGTCTGGACGGAACTGTCTTTGCTGTTGTTTCACTGGTTTTGCGTCTGGATTAATATTTAGCTTATGAAGTACGATCTCAGAGTTTAGCCCTGGCACACATTCAGGTTGCGGAAGTCGATACAAATTCTGATCTTCCTATTCTTCTTGATGACGGGTACTATATTAGCTACCCAGTCTGGGTGTTGCTCTTCGCGGATGATTCCACTAGCTATAAGCTTGTTTACTTCAGTTTCAATGGAATTCATGATGTCTGGACGGAACTGTCTTTGCTGTTGTTTGACTGGTTTTGCGTCTGGATTAATATTTAGCTTATGAAGTACGATCTCGGAGTTTAGCCCTAGCATGTCTTCATATATATATATATATATATATATATATATATATATATATATATATATATATATATATATATATATATATATATATATATATGTACATCTGGATTACGATCTCGGAGTTTAGCCCTGGCATGTCTTCATATATATATATATATATATATATATATATATATATATATATATATATATATATATATATATATATATATATATATATATATGTACATCTGGATTAATATTTAGCTTATGAAGTACGATCTCGGAGTTTAGCCCTGCATGTCTTCATATATATATATATATATATATATATATATATATATATATATATATATATATATATATATATATATATATATATATTTATATTTATATATATATATATATATATATATATATATATATATATATATATATATATATATATATATATATATATGTATATATATATATATATAAAAATATATATATATATATATATATATATATATATATATATATATTAATATATATATATATATATATATATATATATATATATATATATATATATATATATATATATATATATAAGTTATTAAGTTATTAAAACAAAAAATAATATAAGTTATTAAGTAAAAAAATAGAGAAAGGCCAGCAGCTACTTGCTACAGTAGCGGGACTTGGCCGACCCTCGCCCCCCCCAAACCCGCGCACACTCGGAAACCCAACATGGAGATTTGCTTCAAATCTCCATAAAACCTAATCAAATCCTTACAATCCCTTATAACCTAATCTAAATCACATTCCCTCATCTAACTGATCCTAAAGATCGGGTATTTGAATCCAAATTGGATTTGAAATGCTTGGTTGTATAAAAGTTTAAATAATGAGTAAAGAGTTTCAATAATCCTAGAAATTTATCGAGAAGTTGCATCGAACCTTCGCTCCCTCCCCGAGAATCGACTCCAGCATGACCCTGCACCTCGTGCGCCCCCGTCGATCGCTTGCAGACGTCGCTGATCGCCGCCAGCCACCCTAGGCCAACCGCGAGCAGGGCCAAACCCCTTGTGTCCGACTGCAAGGTACACACCTTCGAACAACGATTTCTTCATTAATACTCAATCGTTTTTTAATTTGTTAAAACCTATAGGGAGACCATATAACCATCTTTAATCCCTGTATCTAGTATCGAATCAAATCAAGTTAGAATCGATAGAAAAATAGTCAAGAAATTGAAACTGAACTATGATTGGCAGTCCTAACCCACAAGTTAGAAGGCCGATATCGACCAAACCAATGCGTAATTTCGAAAACCAACTTCACATAGTTAAAGTCAATATTACCAAGATTAAAACGTAGCTTTTAGTTCTACATATTGATTACTATGCAAGATTATATCTGTCATTAAAGTTAGGCAAAAAACTGAGTTAAAAACATTAAAAACTTAGAAAATTTCCAGTTACAGCGTGCGCCCCGACAAACCAGGGTGGTAACTGACAGAACTCGTGCACTATATACATTGAAAGGCGCATATGGATTGAAAGGTGCATATTGATGTTGTCGACGGATGGTAACTGACGAAACTCGATTTCGTTGCACGTGCGCGACGAAATCAGTACGTATCCGTCAAGATACCCCTATATCGACCTTTTGCAAACTTGGTAATAATTTCGTGTACATTCGTCGTATCGAGATGAAACTTGTGCCAGTAGGACTGAATCAAAATTTGGGTCCTGTATACCAAGTTTGGTCCGATTTTGAGAAGGTTGATCGAAACGCTAATTTGGCGGGCCCGTGACCCGATCCAACGGGCAAAATTGTGCACGGCTCATCGGAATCCAAAATTGGACATACCATTGGATTTTTCTCCACAAACCAAATTTGTAGACATGTAGTTTACCGACTTTAGATACCGTAGACATTGGCACACGTTTCGTTGCAAAACGGGTCCAATGGCGGACATTGTTTTGACCCAAAATTATGATTTTGCCCCTCTTCCAGAATTATTTTTGGACAGACATTTTCTAGATATATCTTTTACATCAGGAACATTTTTTATGTTTGTTTCAGCATACGGACCTGTTCGTAGACTTTGAGGTTTATTGCTGACATGGCTAATTGCTTGGAGTTGCTATTTTTGTACTGTCAGGCGAGATACCTTGCCACCTTACTCTGTGATTATATATTCTTATTTTCAGTTATTATTTTGGCATTTCTTATTTGTTATTATTATAAAACTGTGCGTCCAAGTCACAGTTGGGTGCAAGCGACTCTATTAGTCATTTTCTTGCTTTTGTTTATTACTCTTGCATGGACTTAGCCTAGTGACCACCCATTGATGATAAAGTATTGGTATATCTCATAAGGCCTTGACACTTGCTTTATTACGTGTTGTGTGTCACATGTAGGATATGTACCCGCATAGTCGGCTGGCCACCGATACGTATGGAGCGTACAACAGATAGAGTAACTGTCAATTGAATTGCATACTAGAAGACTTGGCAGTTACTAGAGATTTTTATTGGTCATGGATATGATGATACTAGGCATTGGGTGGGGAGAACAATACCTGACGTATGGGCTTCGATTACACTTTTCCTTGTAACCCGGAAGCTCCGCTGGAGATACGGATATGATTACCCATTCAGGTTGGCTACTGACGTTCTTGAACGTTATACGCTTGGTCACTAGTGCCCAAGAGGGGACTATACCATATCCTATACTCAGCTAGGTCTCATGCGTCGAAGGATTGTATCTCAACTGCATATTCACAGTTGAATTGTCAGGAACCCTATTGCATGCATCCCTTTTCTTTCTTATTTATATATCACAGTTTATATGGCATGGTATTTTCTTGTATCTTGTTACGTCCCATTGAGGACCTGGTTATCTCTCCAGGTTTAGACGAGTTCCTGTAGGAGTACGGAGCGGCATTGGATCCATCCTATATTGATGATGAGGCATCTCCCGCTGATTTCTAGTCTATTCATTTATTGAGACATTAATGGATATTTTTACATCTGTTTTCTTTCTATTTTGCTGAGGTTGGGCTCCGATCTTGTGAGACTATTTTTTATAGCTATTTAGAGTGGATATGTCCATCCGACTATCCTTTGATACACTCATTTATTATCTGGACTCTATCATCTTCTGTGTTGAGCTGTGATGAGATTAGATTATATTATTCTAGCCTGTGATTATTTTATATACAGCTTATGTACGTATATGAGGATTCCATATATTGGAGTATTCTTCGTATATATGCAGCTGGCATATTCACGTACTTGGTCCTATGTATTTTGGGACTGGGGCGTTACAAATTAGTTGATGAAGAAAGAATTGCTTCAATAGCGGTGTCAGATGGAGAAATTGAGGGTCAGGTGGGATTATTAGATGATGAACAAGGATTGGAAGTTGTTAACTTAGGAGACGATAAAGAACAAGAGGATGAAATGAATGGAGAAATGCATCCTAACGATGACAATGACATTAACGCAAACAATGATAAGTTATTTCGCTTCACCCTTTATAATGGATTTAAGAAATGTATTACATTTTTACATTGATTTCTCATACTTATTTTGTTTAATTCTGTTTTTTGGGACGATGGTAAATCTAGAATGGATTTCGATGCAACGGTGATAAAAAAAATATTATAGTTTGCCAACATTAACAAAGACCCAAGGGATCTCTTAGATGAAGATATTGTTGGCTTAGAGTTCAACTCTATTGAAGAAGCAGAGACATTCTACGGGATATATTCAAAAACAGTTGGTTCCAGTGTTAGAAAAAACGAAGTAAAGAAAAACAAATTTGGGATGCTAGTAGTCCGTAGTTATTGTTGTTCGAATACGGGATTCAGAAAGAAGAAATACAATGAAGCTCCTAACAGGGTTCGTGAGCCAAGAAGTAAAAGCAGAAGTGGTTGTAAAGCAATTTTTCATATTGGTACAGCATATCTGCAAAGCTGTGGGTTGCCAAAAAAATTCGAATACATCACAACCATAATCTGACGAATGATTTTGTAACAGTTTTTTTGAGATCCCATCGTAAGATATCAGCTACAGAATTAGAACAAACTTAGCTGATGAAACAATCCGAGATTATGACTACAGAGGTATGGAATTTATTTGTCCATCGGGATGGTGGTTGGGATAAGGTTGGATGGAGAAAAAAAGATTTATACAATGCTTTAGCTAAAGATAGTAGAGCACTAGACGATTTTGGTGCTACGACAACACTTACATTTCTTCAAGCTAAGGAGGGCATTGAACCAGATTTCTTCTACGCGTACAAGGTAGATGAAGATTCTAGATTGACCCATCTCTTTTGGGCTGACGGTGCAAGCCGATTCGATTACGAATTACTTAGAGATTCACTAGCATTTGATTATACATATAAAATAAATATATGTCAAATGTCGTTGGTGGTTCTAGTGGGTACAAACAATCATATAATGACTTGTGTGTTTGGATTTGCATTGACCCAGAATGAGTCTGCTGAGACATATTCTTGGGTTTTACAAAAATTCTAAGAGTGTATGAATGGCAAATTACCAAAGGCAATTCTCACGGATGGTTGCAGATCCATGAATAAAGCAATTAAAAATTTAATGCCCAGCGTAGTTCAACGAACATGCTCATGGCATATCCTAAACAATTCAACCAAACATGTACACCGAGATGGTTTTGCAAAAGAATTGAGTAATCTGATTAAAAGGTACATCTCACACTTGGTACTTTACTTTGAAGTATGTTGTTGTTACAATTTTAAAAAATTTGTTATTGTCCATGTTTTTTAAATAGGTACTATTCAATAGAAGAATTTGAAAACCATTGGCAGCAGATGCTAAGGGATTATAATATAGAGAACAATAAGTGGACCAGTGCATTGTACTGAATGAAGGATCGATGGGCGGACACATTCCTACGTGGACATTATTTTGGTGGTTCTACTGCAACAAATAGATGTGAATCAATGAATGTATTTCTGAAAAGATTTTTGAATGAGAAGTTGCCGCTAAGGACGGTCCTTCAACATTATGACTACGGTTTGGCGGCCTTACATTATGGCCAGATGAGTAAGCATGCCACTAATAAACTCTCAACACCAGTTGTGAAACAAACTAGCATGGCCGTAATAGAAGATCAATTTGCAGCAATTTACACTATAAACATATTTATAGAGGTAAGGAATGAAATCACACGTTCTGATAAATATACTGTTGTCCACCATCACAACATAAGAGAGGCAGAAGTTTGCACTATCGAAAAGTATTTGAAGATAAACAATATAAACCGAAAGGTTACATTTTATCGTACCGACAACAATATAAACTATGACTGCTTGTGGATGGAGACCAAAGGAATTCCTTGTAGGCATATTTTTTCACCAATGAAGAGATTACAATTGTCAGACATTCCAAAGAACTTAGTAAAAACTCATTGGCTGAAGGATTGTAAAGAGAGTTATCTCTCCGGACCTAGTGCAGAAAGGAGATTCATCCACCCAGACAGGATTGAGAGCAGAAGGTATGGTGGTATTACTGAACAAGTTAATCTGTTTACGTATTATTGTAAAAAATAAAGCAAAATTTAAGAGAAGGAAACAGAGTTGATGTCAGCTATGTTGATTGAGCTGCAAAAAATGGTGACCGATATTGGAGAAGAAAAAATGGTTGCTGGTACAGTTCGGGGAATGCATGAAGCTTTTAAAGAGCCAAACCTGATAGCAACAAAAGAAAGGCCTTCTCAAGGGAAATCAAGACAGAATAAAGAAAGTCAGACTATCTCCAAGCCTAGAATTTGTAGAGTTTGTAGAAAATTGGGTCACGATTTTCGTAATTGAAAAGTACGGAAGCGAGCTAGCAAGAAAGAGCCAATTGAATCAAATGAACTAAGCGATACGGCGTTGATTTAATTATCGTTATGTACTATTTTTTTCTTTTTACATTTACCCAACTTTTATTATTGGTTTTCCATAAAATTCTTCCAAATGCAGCAGAAAACTTCTTCATGACAAAATGAAATATTATATGGCAGCAAGATTATAAAACAATCTAGCAAGATTATGAAATATTAATACCAGAAATTCTATATTTATACTTACACTTTTTTTTTCCTTTGGCGCACCGAAATCGCCTAGCAAAATTTCTAACATTGAACAATATGCATGTGAATTTGGCATTTTGATTATTGAAAAACAAATATAGACCCATAAACTCCATAACAATTGAATGATAACCAGAAAGAAGACTCCATACTATACAATCATTGTGCAATACTGAATCACCAGAAGTTTACAATGGCTCAAGAATATAGAACTAATTATTGAATAGAAAAGGGGCCATGCTCTACATTAACATTGTGCAGACTAGAAACCAACTTCGACCATTTATTTTAGCCCTAAAAAAATTAAATAAAGAGATCCTATAATGTAAGTAAAACCATGGTTTAGGGAGCACCAGAAGGTCACATTACATCGTAATTTAGAAGAAAATATTATATCAAAATGTAGCCCGTAGATAGCATCGTGCAAGCTAGAAACCAACTCTAACCTGATTACTAACTTATTTGAATAAAAAAATCCAAAGATGTAAGACATCGCAAAAGCTCCAAAAGGTCAAATTAAACATCATGATTTGGAGTTGTAAAATATCGCTTAATAACCAAATAGTATAACAAAACATAAATCATTGAATAATGATTAATTATACTCACGACAGCAACTCCAAATTCACATGCATATGGGTCTATATTCCTAAGCATTTGTTACAAAACATATGAACGTATTTCATTAGATAAAAGAAAAAAAATTCCATCAACTTCCATCTTCACCCACATAGTGGACCCCTTTCGACCTTTGCTGCATATTTATATTGTTGTGCAATTTGGATTCTTCTGTATTGTACTTTGAAGATGCAATCCATACAATAACTGTAAATCCCAGTCCCGAAATACGTAGGACTAGGAACGTAGACATGCCAGCTGTATTCATACAAAGTATACTCTAATATATGGAAGCCTCGTATAAATACATAAGCTGTAAAATGCAGTAGAACCATAACTAACTAATCTCATCCACAAATAAAAGATATCATATATCAACTATGAATTTGTCTTGCTACAATATGTTGGACGAAGACAAATCCACTACCAACAAAAATAAGAAAAAGTACATAGAAAATGAAATGAGTGGCGAGCGAAGCGAAGACGATCCAAGTGCAATCATCCTCGAGAAATAGCAATGAACACGGCTAGAGCTAAAGCACCTGCGAAAGACAATAGCACACACCTGGCAACACAACCAGGTCCTCAGAGGGACGTAACAAGACACATAATAGCACGCCATATAAACTGCATAAATATTGCTCAATAAATAAGTCAATCGAATTTATAACATGGTCCAATACGTACCTACTGAACGAGCATACCATCCTCCCAACCAAACAAGGACAGAAAATGGTAAACTAATTCACGGTAACGTATCTTCCCATGCTATGAATCCAATATGGTATCCGGACCCCAACAAGGTTCAATACCTTCTCATCGAAGTAGTAAGTCACACCTACAACCAAACAAGGACAATATGTGACGAACTAATCCGCGACAAGTTATTGTTCCAAGCCACGGTCAGATACAAATACCCAAACCAAAAGTACTCGTACCTAACGGATAGGGTAGCCTACCGTTCTAAGTGAAATGTAGTTAAGAACAATCCTTCCTACGCATGGGCCCTAGCTGAATAGGATCGGCGTAGTCCCCCTTTGGGCACCAGAGGCCCCAGCAGGAAGAGCATGACGTTCCACAGAATCGTCAGTGGCCGTTAGTAATCATGGGTCATCAACCCCGTATCTCCAGCGGAGAGTCCGGGTCACAAGGGAAGTGCATCGAAGCCCATACGCTAAGGAATTGTCCTCCCCGCCCAATGCCTACTGTGTTGTATCCACAACATAAACCACTATAACCGCTAAGTCAAACTAGCATACAACTTCTATTAGCGGTTATTCCTATCGCACGGCTTGTACGTACTGGTGGCCAGCCAATCACGCACTTCCGTGTTCTACATGCGACACACAACTTCGTGTTTACAACGTGTCAAGGCCAATGAATGCAACACACAAGGTGGTCTCTTAAATCTAGATTTAATTTGTAAGAAAAATATTACACAGCAGGAAACTGAACAGTAAATTCTAACAGCTATGCTATGTATCACAGTTTATTTTGCATAAAGACAATAATGAACATGCATGAAATATAAGCTAAAATAATTAAACAGCAATGGCAAGGTGTCTTGCCTGGTAGGACGCCTGTGGTGGTGTAATGATCCAGGTGGCATGATCTGCGACTTCGGTGCAACAACTATGCAAGGTGACCACGGATAGTGACACAGTCGGTTCCATTGGGTCCAGAAGGGTCAAATTTGTTAGGTTGGACATAAGGTAGACTTGAATTGGCAAGGGATTGAAAATAGGACTTGATTGCAGAAGAGGCAGATAATCGAAGAAGTTTTTGAGTGTGAGATACGTCTGCTATTTTAGAAAATATTATACTATTCAAAACTAAGTTTTGGTTAATCCAAATATAACTACGAAAATCTAAAAAAATTATTTTAACTGAAAAATTCTTATTTTGCCAACATATACTTTATAGATAGAAAAATATATCTTTTAGTAAAAATTTAGATCAATATTTAAAATATTTAGGAAAAAATTTATTACTTAGAAACTATATTCCCATGGGTCAAAATATTAATAATCTAGGAAATTTGTTTAGGGTTTTAAGACCATATTTTGAAATATAGGCTAAGTCATATATAATATTTATATATAATTGTCTAGATACATTATTACAAGGTAATTCGAAAATATTTTTGATAACCATGATAAAAATACAGAAAAATCAATTATTAATAATAATAGCTAATAATATTCCTAAATCTTAGTACTGTAAAATTAATAATAATAAAATTTATAATGATGATAATAATAATAATAATAATAATAATAATAAAATAATAATAATATTAATAATATTTAGTAACAGTAAAACAAAACCAAATAAATAAATAATGATAATAAAAATAATAATAATAATAATAATAATAATAACAATAAATGATAAATAAAAAAAGATAAAATAATAAACAAAAGAAAACCGAAGCTGGTTCTGTTCTCCTCTTTCGAGGAGAACATTTCTCAACACACACAGAAAAACAAAACCAAAAGGACCCAAAAAAAACAAAACACTAACAAACAAAATATCAAAAGAACAAAATACCAACACCCAAAGGGACTGCTCGTCTGCTCCCTTCTCTTAATGTAGAGAGAGTACGAGAGAAAGAAAATGAGGGGGAAGGCGACCGAGAGCATCAATGGAGAGGGTGACCGAGAGAGTGAGGCTGGGGAGAGAGTCGGCGGTGACTCGGAGATGGTGGTCCGGCGGGTGATTGGAGAGCACGTCGGGGAGGCAGGAAGAAGGAAGGCGGAGAGGGTTCCAACGGCGGGTGGCTCCGGTTGCAAAGTGGGGCGGAGGTCGGTCTACAGTGGCTGCACCGGGCGGAGCTCGCCACGGAGGGTTTGAAAGCGGGGCGAAGGCGGATGCATCTGACGGGGACGAACGGGCGGCCAAGAGGAGTCGGGAGGAGGGTTTCTACGAAGGGGGTTTCGGCTACGGCGGCGTACTCCGGCGGAGGTAGGCGACCACACACGCCGGGGCGGCGATGAGCGCAGGCGCGACGTTTGAGGTGGTCGCAGCCGGCGGCGGGAGTCGGGAGCGGCTGTGCGCAGTGGTCACGCGGTCGGGACGAACGTGGTCGCGGCGAGCGCGGGAAACTGCTCCGGGTGATAGCGACAGTGGTCGCGCGGACTGACACTGTCGGCGGAGGACCATTCCGGTGGTTGGTGGCGACGTCGGTGTCTTCTATTGACACGGTCGAGGCGGTGCAGGCCTGGTGTCGCGGGGGCGCCAGATCTGGACTCGGCGGCTACGGGCGGAGGGGTTCGGTCGAAGGTCACTACTGGTGGAGGTAAGCGGTGGCAGAGTTGGTGTTTCATTGGTGTTTTTCTTTCATTGTGTTATCGTCGGGTTTGGTGTTGCTTTTGGTTTTGGGTGGCTGCGGCCTATGATGGTCGTGGCGGGGGTTGGTCTTGGCTGATGGTGGTGGCCGGGTTGTGCTCGGGGAGGTCAGGTGGCGTGTAGGTGGTGGCTGGAGTTTTCGGCGGTGGTATTGTCGGAGTGCGGGGATGGGTGTTCGGGTGGTCGAGGCAATGGGTCTGGCGGTGATGGTGGTTCGGTCGTTGACGGCAGTGGTGGCGGTCGTGGGATATAGTGGTGATAACGAAGACAATGTGGTAGCGATGATGGTGTTGTTAGGGGTGGCAGTTGTCGGGTTTGCAGGGGGATGATGGCAGGTGGAGCGGGGAACGGGTTGGTCGGGACGGGAAATCGGGAGGGTGATGGTGAAGGCGCTGGTGGTGTCGGGGAGACGGATTGGTCGGGACGGGAAATCGGGAAGGAGGGTGATGTCGGGGAGACGAAATCATAGATTAGGTTTTGATTACGTCGGGGTTTGTCCGACAAGGAATTTGTAAATGTAAAGATTGGAATAAGATTGCAAAGACACCGACACGGTGAACACACTTGTGGTGGAAATTTGGAGAATAGAATACACGGATGAGTACCTGCCTATTTATAGGACGTGGAAATTCCCAATTAGATAGTGATTAGGATTGTTTAAACCCAAATTAGATAAATCCATCTATTAAATTAAATCAATGAAATCCAATCTAAATCTAAATCCAATTAAATCTAATTTAAATCAAATCAAATTCGCTTAGTTTAAAATCAAATTAATTTCAAATATAGATATTAGTTTAATCTATTTAAATGTATCCATGGAATCAAATTAAAATCTAAATCTTCACAATAATTTCGAAATATATTTTTCCAAAAACACCAATAATAATAATTTTGAAAATAATAAATCTTTTTGAATAATAAATCTTTTTGAGTAATAAAATATTAATATTAAATAATTTCAAAATTACATTTTTGTTTTAAAAATAAACTAGTAAATATTTAGGAATTTATATACGTATGTACAAGAATATTATTTATTATTGATAACTATTATAAACGGAAGACTTTTATAAATAAACAAAATAATGGACTTAGAAATGTTGATATGATATCAAAATAATTATTACATATATTATTTTGAAAAAATGTTTTTCTAAAAATATGTACGCTTGCACATATTCGTACTCATCGAGCAAATTCGAAAAATGATCTTCCGCGCTCGGCGTACAATACGACTACATGACGTACAATACAAAAAAAAAATTTAAATCAGTACTAAAATCGATAAAATAAAAATATAGTAGAAATTTAGGAGTTTTACATCCTACCCAACTTAAAAGAATTTCGTCCTCGAAATTAAGAATTCGTAGGGGGTGAGGAGACACAAGGGGGTATCGATGGAAAATAATCCATAACAAATCATGTAGTAAGAATTCGCGATCTAGATCGTAGAAAAACAATACGGCATGGTCATGGGTAATAAAAAGTCACGATTAAGAGAGCGAAATAGATTCAAAGCGATTAGAGGGTTTGATAGGGCCGAGTAGTTAAAATTAAGATATAGCAACGTCGAGTGATAATGGTTATAGGCGATAGGATAGCTAGAGGAATCTTCTAGCACAACGCCTTCGTCATTCTAAAATGGTGGAAGGCGAAAGCAATAAGGAGTGCAAGGACGATTTTATCGATTTCGAATACGTGGTTCAAAGGCGACCGAACAATTTCAAAAGAATTGTCAAGGCAGTCGTGGATGGAATTCTAAGGGAAAAGTTCAACTACATCCCATCCACGTAGATTGATACATGAAAAAGGGGAACCAAAGTGCACTCGGTTGATCAGACCATCATGCACCGGTTCTGATTAGACAATATATTAGTGAGGGGCCGCTCAATAGCATAAGTCATGAACAAACTCGATAAATGGATGAGTTGGCAAAACTAGATTATAGTTGCAACATTAGTCAAAGTGGTAAAAATATAGGCACGAGAGATTTAGCTTAAAAGAAGGTAGAATGATTCTAAGTCATACAGTTGTCCTATAGTCTTCTTGTCTAAGTCCTTGGTTGGCTAGACGGGTTAGGTCCTCTAGATTCTAGGATCTAAATAAGCTTGCTAATATAGGTCACTAGGTCAAAGGGGTTGCTAGGTCATAAGGTAGTCTACCCAACTTAAAGAATTAAACTAATAGTATTTTGGGACAACTAACTAGTAGGGTCAATCTCTAGCAAGCACGAAGTGAAGATAGGAATAGGAATGGAAGGAAGCAAGTAAGATGCAATTGATGAGTCAAACGGTAGATAAAATTAAGGAAGAGGTCAAGTATGTGGATGAGATCCTAAACTTCTAATCCTATACGCAGGCTTGCTTGGTACGGTAAAGTAACCAAACAATTTATCTTGACCTGCATGGGCCACCACAAAAATATGTAACGCCCCAGTCCCAAAATACGTAGGACTAGGAACGTAGACATGCCAGCTGTATTCATATGAAGTATACTCTAATATATGGAAGTCTCGTATAAATACATAAGCTGTAAAATATAGTAGAACCATAACTAACTAATCTCATCCACAAATAAAAGATATCATATATCAACTATGAATTTGTCTTGATATAATATGTTGGGCGAAGACAAATCCACTACCAACAAAAATAAGAAAAAGTACATAGAAAATGAAATGAGTGGCGAGCGAAGCGAAGACGATCCAAGTGCAATCATCCTCGAGAAATAGCAATAAACACGGCTAGAGCTAAAGCACCTGCGAAAGACAATACCACACACCTGGCAAGACAACCAGGTCCTCAGAGGGACGTAACAAGACACATAATAGCATGCCATATAAACTGAATAAATATTGCTCAATAAATAAGTCAATCGAATTTATAACATGGTCTAATACGCACCTACTGAACGAGCGTACCATCCTCCCAACCAAACAAGGACAGAAAATGGTAAACTAATTCACGGTAACGTATCTTCCCATGTTATGAATCCAATATGGTATCCGGACCCCAACAAGGTTCAATACCTTCTCATCGAAGTAGTAAGTCACACCTACAACCAAACAAGGACAAGATGTGACGAACTAATCCGCGACAAGTTATTGTTCCAAGCCACGGTTAGATACAAGTACCCAAACCAAAAGTACTCGTACCTAACGGATAGGGTAGCCTACCGTTCTAAGTGAATTGTAGTTAAGAACAATCCTTCCTACGTATGGGCCCTGGCTGAAAAGGATCGGCGCAGTCCCCCTTTGGGCACCAGAGGCCCAGCAGAAAGAGCATGACATTCCGCAGAATCGTCAGTGGCCGTCAGTAATCATGGGTCATCAACCCAGTATCTCCAGCGGAGAGTCCGGGTCACAAGGGAAGTGCATCGAAGCCCATACACTAAGGAATTGTCCTCCCCGTCCAATGCCTACTGTGTTGTAACCACAACACAAACCACTATAACCGCTAAGTCAAACTAGCATACAACTTCTATTAGCGGTTATTCCTATCGCACGGCTTGTACGTACTGGTGGCCAGCCAATCACGCACTTCCGTGTTCTATATGCAACACACAACTTCGTGTTTACAACGTGTCAAGGCCAATGAATGCAACACACAAGGTGGTCTCTTAAATCTAGGTTTAATTTGTAAGAAAAATAATACACAGCAGGAAACTGAACAGTAAATTCTAACAGTTATGCTATGTATCACAGTTTATTTTGCATAAAGAAAATAATGAACATGCATGAAATATGAGCTAAAATAATTAAACAGCAATGGCAAGGTGTCTTGCCTGGTAGGACGCCTATGGTGGTACAATAATCCAGGTGGCACGATCTGCGACTTTGGTGCAACAACTATGCAAGGTGACCACGGATGGTGACACGGTCGGTTCCATTGGGTCCAGAAGGGTCAAATTTGTTAGGTTGGACATAAGGTAGACTTGAATTGGTAAGGGATTGAGAATAGGACTTGATTGCAGAAGAGGCAGATAATCGAAGAAGTTTTTGAGTGTGAGATACGTCTGCTATTTTAGAAAATATTATACTATTCAAAACTAAGTTTTGGTTAATCCAAATATAACTACGAAAATCTAAAAAAATTATTTTAACTGAAAAATTCTTAGTTTGCCAACATATACTTTATAGATAGAAAAATATATCTTTTAGTAAAAATTTAGATCAATATTTAAAATATTTAGGAAATAATTTATTACTTAGAAACTATATTCCCATGGGTCAAAATATTAATAATCTAGGAAATTTGTTTAGGGTTTTAAGACCATATTTTGAAATATAGGCTAAGTCATATATAATATTTATATATAATTGTCTAGATACATTATTACAAGGTAATTCGAAAATATTTTTGATAACCATGATAAAAATACAGAAAAATCAATTATTAATAATAATAGCTAATAATATTCCTAAATCTTAGTACTGTAAAATTAATAATAATTTTATAATGATGATGATAATAATAATAATAATAATAATAATAATAGTAATAATAATAATAATAATAATAATAAAATAATAATATTATTAATAATATTTAGTAACAGTAAAACAAAACCAAATAAATAAATAATGATAATAATAATAATAATAATAATAATAAATGATAAATAAAAAAGATAAAATAATAAACAAAATAAAACTGAAGCTGGTTCTGTTCTCCTCTTTCGAGGAGAACATTTCTCAACACACACAGAAAAACAAAACCAAAAGGACCCAAAAGAACAAAACACTTGCTAAAACAAAACACTAGCAAAACAAAATATCAAAAGAACAAAATACCAACACCCAAAGGGACTGCTCGTCTGCTCCCTTCTCTTAATGTAGAGAGAGTACGAGAGAAAGAAAATGAGGGGGAAGGCGAGTGAGAGGATCAATGGAGAGGGTGACCGAGAGAGTGAGGCTGGGGAGAGAGTCGGCGGTGACTCGGAGATGGTGGTCCAGCGGGTGATTGGAGAGCACGTCGCGGAGGCAAGAAGAAGGAAGGCGGAGAGGGTTCCAACGGCGGGTGGCTCCGGTTGTGAAGTGGGGCAGAGGTCGGTCTACAGTGGCTGCGCCGGGCGGAGCTCGCCACGGAGGGTTCGAAAGCGGGGCGGAGGCGGACGCAGCTGACGGGGACGAACGGGCGGCCAAGAGGAGTCGGGAAGAGGGTTTCTACGAAGGGGGTTTCGGCGGCGGCGGCGTACTCCGGCGGAGGTAGGCGACCACACACGCCGGGGCGGCGATGAGCGCAGGCGCGGCGTTTGGGGTGGTCGCAGCCGGCGGCGGGAGTCGGGAGCGGCTGTGCGCAGTGGTCACGCGGTCGGGATGGACGTGGTCGCGGCGAGCGCAGGAAACTGCTCCGGGTGCTAGTGACGGTGGTCGCGCGGATTGACACGGTCGGCTGAGGACCACTCCGGTGGTTGGTGGCGACGTCGGTGTCTTCCATTGACACGACATCGAGGCGGTGCAGGCCTGGTGTCGCGGGGGTGCCAGATCTAGACTCGGCGGCTACGGGCGGAGGGGTTCGGTCGAAGGGCACTATTGGTGGAGGTAAGCGGTGGCGGAGTTGGTGTTTCATTGGTGTTTTTCTTTCATTGTGTTATCGTCGGGTTTGGTGTTGCTTTTGGTTTTGGGTGGCTCCGGCCTATGATGGTCGTGGCGGGGGTTGGTCTTGGCTGATGGTGGTGGCCGGGCTGTGCTCGGGGAGGTCAGGTGGCGTGTAGGTGGTGGCTGGAGATTTCGGCGGTGGTATTGTCGGAGTGCAGGGATGGGTGTTCGGGTGGTCGAGGCAGTGGGTCTGGCGGTGATGGTGGTTCGGTCGTTGACGGTAGTGGTGGTGGTGGTCGTGGGATATAGTGGTGATAACGAAGACAATGTGGTGTCGATGATGGTGTTGGTAGGGGTGGCAGTTGTCGGGTTTGCAGGGGGATGATGGCAGGTGGAGCGGGGAACGGGTTGGTCGGGACGGGAAATCGGTAGGGTGATGGTGAAGGCGCTGGTGGTGTCGGGGAGACGGGTTGGTCGGGACGGGAAATCGGGAAGAAGGGTGATGTCGGGGAGACGGAATCATAGATTAGGTTTTGATTACGTCGGAGTTTGTCCGACAAGGAATTTGTAAATGTAAAGATTGGAATAAGATTGGAAAGACACCGACACGGTGCACACACTTGTGGTGGAAATTTGGAGAATAGAATACACGGATGAGTACCTGCCTATTTATAGGACGTGGGAATTCCCGATTAGGTAGTGATTAGGATTGTTTAAACCCAAATTAGATAAATCCATCTATTAAATTAAATCAATGAAATCCAATCTAAATCCAAATCCAATTAAATCTAATTTAAATCAAATCAAATTCGCTTAGTTTAAAATCAAATTAATTTCAAATATAGATATTAGTTTAATCCATTTAAATTTATCCATGGAATCAAATTAAAATCTAAATCTTCACAATAATTTTGAAATATATTTTTCCAAAAACACCAATAATAATAATTTCAAAAATAATAAATCTTTTTGAATAATAAATCTTTTTGAGTAATAAAATATTAATATTAAATAATTTCAAAATTACATTTTTATTTTAAAAATAAACTAGTAAATATTTAGGAATTTATATACGTATGTACAAGAATATTATTTATTATTGATAACTATTATAAACGGAAGACTTTTATAAATAAACAAAATAATGGACTTAGAAATGTTGATATGATAGCAAAATAATTATTACATATATTATTTTGAAAAAATGTTTTTCTAAAAATATGTACGCTCGCACATATTCGCACTCGTCGAGCAAATTCGAAAAATGAACTTCCGCGCTCGGCATACAATACGACTACAT